>NJDC01001406.1:231109-257088 GCA_002245475.1 Calephelis virginiensis
CCTGCGACAGGCTAATGCTCGGAGATGAAGCTCGATTATTGCTTTTCTTCAGTGTTTGAACACTCAGAGCGAGAATTGCTTTTGCAAACTTCGTCGTCTATTCAAACGTATTTGAGGTTTGATTATTACCTGCTTTTTCAGGTGTTAAAGTTCATTAAAAAATACGATTGCTTCGATTTCGATTATGTCGATTAATAAAATAAAATAAAAAATTAAAAATAAGAAAGCCTTTATTTCCTGCAAGATATGAAACAGTTACTTATTCGCAGTATTATACAAAATATAAATTTAAACATTTAGATTTACTTTATTATTTCTTGATTTTATAAATTAATATTAAATTAATATTTTAAAGTTCTGCAAGAACCCCTCCGCGGGTTTAGGCCTCCTCCAAAGAACTCCAATTATCTCTATTTTCAGCCATTTTCATCCAGTCTGGGCCAGTTATGAGCTATTTTCTTAAAATTGTCGTCCCATCTTGTAACCGGTATTCCAATGCTGGGTTTTTCTCTGGGCCCTTTTCATTTTGTTACTAGTTTTGTCCAACGGTCATCTGTTAGTCGTGCCACGTGTATTTTCGTTATGTTTAGCATGCTTCGTTCTAGTCCCCGTTGACATGTAGTTATGTTTTTCTTTATTTTGCTTGTGTATTTCCAGGTCTGGCAAGCATAAGTTAGGCATGGTAAAAGACATCTCGATATATAATTAGTTTTATATTGTTATACTTATGTCGTTTAAGTACGCAAAAAACTGAGCCCTTGAGATTATATCATCTGCTCCAGACTTGGTGACAATAAGATCACCTCAGAACAGTGTTGCCAACTCGGATTTTGAAAACGGCGTAGGTCAGACTAGAAAATTACGTAGAAATGGTAAAATTTCCACATAGAAAATACGTAGATCTACGTAATTTTTTTTGTGTAAAATGAAGAGAGCAGGGTAGGTAAAAGTGAATAAAACGACAATTTATATAACCCTAAAAGTAGTAGACAGCAAACAGTAAATTAAAAAAGATACTGTTAGCAAATAAGAAATCTATGAATTACCACGAGTTTGCTACTTTCAGAGTCATCATCAGTTTATTTAAATTGTTAATTTTTAGTATCGTTTTCATGCAAATAAAATTTATACATATATTTTAATATGTTCCTGCGAAGACTCGCGGTTTTTTTAACCCACTTTTCGTAAAAAGTAAGCCTGTTAGCGTGTCAGTGTGAAGCCTGTTTCTTATGTTAGTTTTAGGATGTTGAAAAACATGAAAATTAAAATACTTCATCGAAATCAATTTAATTAAATTTAATTTTTCAGCGACCGGTCGTTTTTAAATCTATCTTTCTTTCTTTAGGGTTTGGCCTATACGTTAGTATTTTGCTATTAGTCAAGTAGAAATTTCATCAAATTTTATATCAATTTTAATAAATTATAATTAGTCATCAGTCATTAGTCGTCAGTAAGTCATGTCAGGCTCTTGGGTAAAGCGGTGGCCTCATTACTCAAGCTCATATAGTGAGATTTAGCGGCAACGGAGAAATACACGATACGCTAATTTCTTCATGATTATTTTATTTGTGCACTTTCACTGAACAAAATTCTACAAAATGCCACCAAATTTGACAAATTTCACTCTATATCAACGCGAAATTCAATAATTATGAAAAAACTTCGACCATCTTCTCTCGATGGCGCCAAAACTCTGTTTTTTTATTTTTCGTTTAAAATATTTTTTAGTAGTTAATTTTATCCCAGTCGGGGGAATATGATGGAATAATGAGTCCATACAGCCACTTATTTTTTCTTCCGTATAAATAAATATTTTCTCGTTATATATTTGCAATTCGTTTTATCAAATATCATTTATTAAAGTCGTTAGTCGTAATAGAAAGTCTTGTCAGGGTCTTGAGTAAAGCGGTGGACACTTTGATGTGAAAAAAAAATGCTGTGTTAAAATATTTATTAGGAAAAACAGACCCAAAAAATAAGAGATTAGTTGGCGTTTTTTTATTTTATATTTTTATGACTTTGATACCTGCCAATTGTTAAAAATATTGAATGTTTTACAAATTATTGGCGATTGATGCATAGCTCTCCTGGTACAACAATAACACCTACTATTAGTTAAAGAACCCATAATCTGATAGGGTCTTTAGGGAATCTTTTGCCAACCGGGCAATCCAATCCTGGACAATGTTACGTTTTATTAGAAAATATCAATAACTCCTATTTCTTTTGTTGCTGGATCTGAGAATCGAACCCGAGACCCTGTGGCGTCCAGTTGATCACTGTACCACTAGACTACAGAGTAGACTCGACCCGTTTAAATATAGCTAAAATTTTAATGTCCATACACGGACATTACAAAAACTTAGCTCCGTTGCGACTTCAAAGGACAAACAAACAAATGTTTAGATTTGTAATATGAAATAATATCTATTTGACACTCTCCACTCCTTGTGAATGTGAAGGAAGCAAGACAGGTTTGTCAGGATCGTAAGGCTAGGCACTCGATACTCTCTGCCTACCCCGTAAGGGACTTAGCGTGAAGATATGTATGTATGTATGTAAATAATATCTATACTTCTAAATACCATTCCGGATAATAATAAATATAAGATTATTCTCCGAGCGCTCTAGGCTAAAGCAGTTCTATAATTTGTGCTTTTCTCTGCATTTAAAATATAGTGCTTGCGTTTCTGCTAGCGGTTTTCTTTTGAGTCGTATAGAAACAGGCCAAGGGGACTTCCTCTAAGAGATATTCTGAAGTAAAAATATCTTGAAGTTTTCTATTCATTTCTTTGTTTCGTGCGGGGCTTTGGACGCCTTAATTAATGGCTCCTTACAAAGGGAGCCTTTTAGTAATTTGTACTCTTGCTTTTATACGTGTAATGAAGATGGAAGTCCCTTTTTTTCCTCGGTTTACCGCAATATTTTGATTACAACATTGGGAGAAGAAATTTATCTTATTACACTTTTCAGCGTAGTAAATTAATGTAAAAAAATAAGTATACTTAAATTGATAAATGAATATGGGATTAAATAATATTTACGTTAAACGTAATAATATTATGAAATGTGCACGCTGCCACGAAATGTTTTAGTATTAATTTAAACCTAACTGCAACACCTTTTCTTTATTTATAATACGTAATACGTTCTTGTATTTTCTTTTTCGAATTCTCCAGAAGGACCTAAACATGTGAATGGTTATAACATAAATACAATTGTTACAAGTATCACCTAGATATGTTTCCATTTCTCAGCTCTTTAGCACCAGTGGTCTGGTTGGTAAAAAGTGAAGACACATTTTACCCAATGCACGTGAAATGGTAGACCCTTTCCTGAGTCAGTTGTTGGACAACACTCTATTACCATTGGTTTTGTTGGTTGAAGACCCTTTTACTTATGCTCCCTATTCTACAAAAAGTACACCGCACAGGAGACGGGGAATTTTATTAATACTTCAGGTTAAATTAGTTACACGCTAATATCTTAGGTATATATAGGTAGGCAGATGTGCAACCAGGTCACTGACGACAGCCAAAGTCCCATAATGTGATAAGTGGAAAAACTAATAGGGCACTTATTTCATCCGAAAATCGTTAGTTTTAATTTGAATATAGCACAAGCACATTTTCGTTTCGTTACCCGATCTGAGAATGGAACCCTGTATCTAATGAAGTCGTGTACAACATCGGACTACTAGACCATAGGGAAATAAGTTAAAGTATATAATCAGCAATCATTAGCCGTCACAATCGCAGGGAGAGCTCGTACAGAGTTCAGACTATACCATATATCCTTATAACTTATTAATTCACTGAATAAAGAGCAATTTTGCAGTTTGGTGCTCGTTATACTCTCGTTCACAAAAGAACTTCGCACACACGTACTGCTGTATAGTTCTCGGCTGTTCATGGAACTACGGTGAAATAGGACGTTGAAGTTTTGTTCCTGGATTTGTTGTGAAGTTGACAAAAGGCTTTTTGCCCGCTCGGAGCGCCTTCATCAAAACGCAGAGATTTTTTTAAACGCAATTAAACTTTTTTTTATTACAAGTGCTAACGAGCGATTGTGTTTCGTTAACGAGGCTAGCGACAGTTCATTTGTAACTTGTGAATATGCCAAAAATATGTGTAAATGGTACACTCAACACTTGGACACTGGCCACACACACTATATTGATGATACGTATTGCTCTTTGTGTGCGGTTCCGTTAAAATTTTTGCCGTCGTACGTAAAGAGTGCAATTTTGTAGTGTTTTTATAATGTATGTCCGTTTCCTATATTCAAAAACGAGTCGTTTTGCTTACTGACAGTGGTTTTTTACGAATCTTTAACCTGCCGATAGCATATACATATACATACTACGATAACGCTCGTCGCCGGCACAGGACTGATTATATTTGTCAAATACTTACGAATTATGATTCGTTAATTACATTAGGTACATCAGAGACTTTCTAGAAATACACTTACGCGTTTCCTAAAAATTCACATAGGTTTTGATTAGTTATAGTAATAAGTAGGTAATGACTCTATCCTATTGATTATCAAAAAAATGCATTCTCTCCTTATTCAATTTATCATAATATATTAACTAAAGGAGAATAGAGCGGTATTTTGACTATAAGCATCTTCAGGCCCGTATCCCTGAAGTGGTAGGCAGAGGTACAACAACGGCACCCACGGTTTGCAATTGCAAATTTGAAAGCAATTAGTCCCATATTATGATATACAAGTTAAGTAAAACAAACTGAAGAAGGATTGTAACTAGGACCTCGTGTAGCTTTACCAAAGAAAAGACGTAAAACGAAAAAAATATTTATTTTCGGAATATGAGTGTTACAAAGATGTTACAAAATTATTTAGGTGTTCCAACATATTCTACCAACTTGTGGCGTGCAAATATTTTATTTGCTATTTACACACTGTTTGTTGTACTGATTACATGATTATTTATTAATAAAAATTATAAATACAATCAATTTTTAGAATGTAAATTAATTTATCCCTATCTACCATTTAGTATGGATCTGCTATTTAGTATCTTATAATTTAGTATGGACAAAACCTTACAAATACAAATGACACTATTCATCGCTTGCACTTGATACAAATGCATTGTTAACATTTTAGGAAAGAGTCTAGTCTGTGGTCTAGCGGTTCAGTTGTTGGACTTGACTGCATGAGGTCCCGGGATCGAATCCCGGGTCGGGCAGCAAAATTAAAATTGGGCTTTTCCAATTTTCTTATAAAAAAGAAAAAAAATGTTGCTCGAGATTGGAAATGTGCCCGGTTGGCGATAGGCTTGCCACCTATCACATTGTGGAACTTGGTGTCTTCGGCTAGTCGTGGGTGCCCTGGTTGTGTCTCTGCCAAACTCTTCGGGGATATGGGCGTGAAGATGATTTGCTTTGTTATTACATCATTAGGTTTTCATAACTTTTATTAAATAGAAAAATACTGACAAATATAAATTGTAGGTATTTATTTCAATCGGTTTGTTTAATTAATTATTGTTAATTTTGTACGGGCGGGCGATGTTTTTTAAGGTCAGGTAATAATGTTGGACCAAATATTAGCCATCAACCTGTTCACTTGTGTATATTCATTTTGTTTGAAGAGGATTGGTTGGAAATATTTTTTTTTAATATGGAGACCTTCAATATTTATCTGAAAACGTTAGCTGCCTCTGTGGTCTAGTGGCTCGACGTCGGACTTGACTTCTTGAGTTCCCGGTTCCATCTCCAGGTCGGGCAAAAAAAAGAAAATGTTAATTTAATTTTCAATACAATTTTCTGATAAAAACAACAATTGTCCGGGATTGGATAACGGTCCGCTTGACAATAAAGCTTTACCTATCCTATCCTATCACATTGTGGGACTTAGTGTCTTCAGCTAGTCGTGAGTGCTCTGGTTGTGCCTCTTCTTACCCGTTGGGGGAATAGGGGCGTGAAGATACTAAAACATTTTAGAACACTATTCGTTTTACGATGTTTTGTTCAGACACGGATTGAAGAGTGCCATGTGAAGCTTGACTCCGCCGTATTACCTACTGGTTCCTGCCGCCTAAATGTCATGTACCGGTCTGGTCGCTAGACTTGCACAATAATTGTCCTAACAGCCACACGACAGCAACATATCGGTAACATCTATGAGAACACGGTTTACTCATATGGACGGATGGAGAGCTAGCTAGGAACCAGGAGACGGACATAAGACTCTTTTTATCCCGGTCGACTGTGAGGATACTAGGAAAAAAAAAATTTACCATGCAAACTGAACGGGTGGAACGAAGTTCACCGGTACAGCTTATAATACATACAGGTGCAAAAGCATTATCCTTACTTTCAAGCAGTTGTAACTTAATACTTTCGACATTCCTATTTTCAAGCGTTCAATAGAGAATCATTTATTTATGTTCACAAAATTACTTACATAATAAAAACAACTTAATGGATAGCTAACATTTGGCAATCGCAAATGAACTGAGCTTGAATGTTGAAATAAACAGGGAAAAAATGAAAACGTTAGATTAAACATGAAAAATATGAATGTTTTAAATTTAATTTCTTATTTTTTTTAAGATTGTAAAACTGGAAATGGTTGTCGCAATTTTGACAAAAAGTTGTTTTCTGTCGTTTATGTGACAATATGTCCTTTACACAAACATGTCCTTTTTAGGGTTCCGTAGCCAAAGGCTAAAAACGGAACCCTTATAGTTTCGTCATGTCTGTCTATCCGTCCTTATGTCACAGCCACTTTTATCCGAAACTATAAGAACTATGCTGTTGAAACTTGGTAAGTATATGTATTCTGTGAACCGCATTAAGATTAAGAACTCTAAGAATTTATGTTCCAACGAAACTTGGTTTGAACGAGATCTAGTTAGTAGTTTCTTTTTTAATAGGAGCTGTAAGACTAACACTTAAAATAGTTGTAGAGATGGCGTTGTGTAGTTTAGGATCTCGCAACCGCTTAGCATAACCATTTTAATATAATGCCTTAACATTATGTATCCCTAACCGCGTAAATTACAAAAGTGACGCAAACTGCTACAACTGTAGATATACATGATGCAGGCTGTTTAAAAATATGAAATACTAGCAATTTCACGCAGCTTCGCCTGCGTAACTTGGCTTCTACTGCACCGTTTTTGATGAAACTAAGCCTATGTCACTCAGGGATAATGTACCATTCTAAATGTGAAAGAATTTTTGAAATCGGTCCAGTAGTTTTGGAGCCTATTCATTTCAAACAAACAAGAAATCAAACCTTTCCTCTTTATAATATTAGTATAGATGGTGAGAATTGAAAGATCTTTTGCTGAATGCTGCTACGGAACCCTTCACGTGTGAGTACGACTAGCACTTGACCACTTTATGATTCAAATGTTTGTCGCAAGTGCGTATTACATCAAATTTTAAAGATAAACATGCGATATGAAATTCTTTAATATAAATATTTTTTTTCAAAAGTTCTGTAAAGTCTGCATGTGAATGAAGTCGAAGCTAACAGCTTCTAAAATATAAAATCGTATTAATTTTATGACAGTTTTCGATTTCATGGGATAAGAAAAATATTTATTTGTCATCCTTGAGAGTCGTAAATATTTTACAGCTAGCAGTAAAATGAAAATGACTCGATCGAAATTTCCTTAAGTAAAAATGGAATTCCTAGGGACGGGGACTACAGAGGCGAACAAACACAATACACTTGCCGTCTTATTTATAAACACGGAGTAAATTAAGCTAAGGTTCAACATGGTATTATAGCCTTTATTGCAATGTGATAGAGACTATAATATCAACTTAATTTTACTCCTACCCTAGTCCATGTTTATAGATAAGACGGTTGGCGTCTTATTAGTAAGCAAAGACCAAAGTAAAGTAAAATTAACGTAATATTATAATCTGTATCACATTGTATTAAAGTCCATAATACTAGTCTTTTATACTTTAGTACTTAATACATTTTTATATTACTTAAATTATATTATTAGTTATTACATAGAACTTATTATTATACTTTAACGGCCTTATTAATAAACACGGAGTAAAGTACTCCAAGGTTTAACCTGGTGTTATAGTCTTTATTACAATGTTATACAGACTATAATATCAACTTAATCTTACACCTACCCTACACCACATTTATTAATAAGACGGTAATAGTTTAGTCTCTGTTTATTAATACGATGGTTAAGGTCCTCTCGAATTTCTTCGTCCCCTGTAGACGGGAAACGCTGAGCATTTTAAACGTCTGACTGTTGTATTTTTTTCATTTAGAACGTACATATTCTAAAGTATATCCATAAAGAAGAAAAATAGGCTATTATAACTATTTATATGCTACGATTCCGATTCGGTGGCAATTTTATAATACCTACACTTGTATGGTCTATGATGGTAAATATTTTGAATCTGAATCTATTGAATTGTGAGCAATTATTAAACGTGCTTTTAATGTTACGCTGATAATTGCTGGTTGGACAATGTGTATGCTTGCTATAGAGGCGTTTTAAAGATGTTCCAGACGGTTGTAATAACATCTCTTCATTCGGTTATTATTAAATCTATATATTAATACGTGATGCCAAAACTTTGGACCCCTTTTTACGAAAATTGCGCGAACGGAGGAGTATGAAATTTGGCACACTTTTAGTTTATGTGTAGAAGAAGTGCAGAACGCTAATATTTTTAATGATAATGCTTATAAAGTACATTAAATGAATAAATAAATATTTAAACACACTACCATGCATTTGACACACACAAACAACTATATTGATGTTGACGATAAAATATCGCAGATGGCGCACTAACTATTCAGAAAACAAAGTAGTTGGTCTTAAGAAATGAAGATGGCGTTCTTATCAACAAGATATTAAAATTTGGATATTAAAATATTACAATGGTCGAATTTTGATCAATGGACGACCACTAGTTTGGATTAAATCTACGATCTAGATGGATGCAAACCAATGTTTACAACCAGTGTTTGCGAGCGTTTAGAACCCCTATCAGAATAACCTCGACCGGTCAGCGTTTACGATCGTCAACGGGCCTTTTACAAATTACTCGCTGATCTGTCAGCGCTGGTGGTCAGCGTGACTCTAAAACCAACCTAAGAACGGTAAGACATCGCCCTTTTCTTTCATTTCATTAATTGCCTCTGTTGTCTAGCGGTTCGACGTCGGGCTTGACTTCTTGAGATCCCGGGTTCGATCCCCGGGTCGGGCAAAATAATTATAAAATGTATATTTGCAATTTTCTAATAAAATTCGCATCGCCCGGGAATGGATAGCTGCCCGGTTGACGATAGGCTTGCCACCTATTACATTGTAGGACTTGGTGTCTTCGGCTAGTCGTGGGTGCCCTGGTCGTGCCTTTGCCTACTCCTTCAGAAATATGGGCGTGAAGATACTTACTTTTCTTCCAATTTACTCAAAAGTCATTAAAGGAATGGTAAAAAGATTACGGCGAGACCCAGGAAAAACTACATAAGTCAGATAAAGTGACGGTCGTATTGGACTTGGAAACTGCTTGACCAAAAAAAATAAAACGTTATATACAATGCAAGGAAGAGAACGAAATGCCTATGTTCAGAGATTTGGAGCATTGATTCAAAGAGATATTAACGAATATACTACAAAATTTATGACATTTACGACCGTAATGGAAGAAACGACCTATAAAACTGAGACGGTAACTCAACATTGTGTTCCTGACGGTACGTCGGAAATGTGTTTGATCACTCCTAATGCACGGCAACAAAACCATCACGTTTATGGTCTGGAGCGTAATGCCCAATAAACTGGGAGTCGATCAGTACTCGCTTCGATTTGAGACGTTCATAACATGATTTGAAGAAAATCTTTCTAAACGACTTCCACTTGAACGAAATTATTTTCGTTTCTGCCTTCGCAAGCTGACTCGTGTCTTAGACAAATACATAACGTAATAACCTTTACAAAATTCTTCATTATAATCGCCTGTGTGGTCTAGCGGTCCAGGTGTTGGACTTGACTGCATGAGGTCCCGGGTTCGATTCCCGGGTCGCAAAATGAAAGTTTGGTTTTTTCCAATTTTCTAATAAAAAAAAACGTTGCTCGGGATTGGATATGTGCCCGATTGGCGTTGAGCTTGCCACCTATCACGTTGTGGGACTCAGTGTTTTTAGCTAGTCGTGGGTACCCTGGTTGTGCCTTTGCCTACTTCTTCGGGGATATGGGCGTGAATATACTTTTTTTT
Source organism: Calephelis virginiensis (assembly GCA_002245475.1). NCBI lineage: Eukaryota > Metazoa > Arthropoda > Insecta > Lepidoptera > Riodinidae > Calephelis > Calephelis virginiensis. Next base: position 241,360 of record NJDC01001406.1, read on the forward strand.
TAAATTCTTGGTTCAATAAAACCCGCTAATGCTGTATCTTTTAATGCCGATGTGTATTTGTTTAACTTATGATACTTTTGTCCGAACGGAGGACTTTTTGAAGTCAGTCGTAGTTTTTTTTGAAGCCAATTCATACCTAGATGTTCTTTTGTTTTTTTTTGCAACATCCTTGATTACTCAAAGACGCGTCGAAAAACTCTCCGTCTTACAAACACTGAGTAAAGCACTTCGAGGTTTAACTTGGTATTATAGTCTTATATATGAAGACAGATATGTGATATAGACTTAAAATATGAACTAAATTTTACTCCTACGTTAGTCCATGTTTAATAATAAGATGGTTCATCTGCAGATCAGGATCAGATAATCCTGGACGAATCGAGAAAACTCGACAGATTTTATGGGCACACTTGAAGCGATTTTGTTATTTAAATTTACAATTTCGTCAAACATTTTTTGAGAATACAAAAAAAAAGTTAGTTGAATTTTGCGATCTTTTGTAGGGTTCCGTCACCAATGGTCAAAAAACGGAATCTTTTTAGATTCGTCATGTCTGTCTGTCTGTCCATCCGCATGCCACAACCACTTTCTTCCGACACTATACGAACTATGCTCCTGAAACTTGGTAAGTAGATGTACTGTAAATCGCATTAAGATTTTCACAACTTCTATTTTTATTTTTAAACATTGAAATCATGAAATTACCTGAAAGGACTTTTGCATTTCGGTTGTTGATACGGAACCCTTCATGAGCGAACCCGACTCGCACTTGGCTTATGTAAATAAATATGTTGGTAGATGATATAATTTCAATAAGTAAAAATTAATTTATTCGTTTCTATACATTTTATCGTCGGTGCTTGGTGGAATTCCATTCAAGAAACAATTTATTACCTTCACTTGTACTTTCCAATATATTTATTATTATTACATTTCAACCAACCGGTTCCATTATTCAAGCATAATCAGGTCCTAGTCCTGATGATGCTTGAATTGTTAATAAATTATTTCTAAAAATAATTTCATCATCTAGTTCCAGACCGATTGGTCTTTTTTTCCACAATAACCCCAAATGCCATAGAAATGTGCCGTGAATCGTGATGCGGCGACAGGACGCCGGAAGGCTGGCAATGTTTGCTACAGAATAGAACTCGTTTGGCTCCAGGCCAAAAATATTCTGTAAAGAATAATTGCAAACAAATCACACCATGCTTCTTGTTTAGGAATGTTTTAATGCAGATGAGGTTCGCATGAACTGAACGAAAGGTCAAGAAAATTTAAATGACTTGTGCTGGGCTGCTTTAAAGCTTTTTAAGTTTAAAAATGATTTTACTCATGTTTGATGTTATTTTGGTTTGCCCATATCTTTGATGCTATAATTGTCATGTTTCAATTTGGAAAGTAATATAAAACTACCCTAACATTATTTTAATGATATTGGAAGGCAAATAAGCAGACGGATTTCATGATGGTAAGAAATTCACGCCGCCTAAAGACACCAAAGTTGGTAATGGTGCGTTGCCAACCTGAGGCTCGGATGTTAGACCTCGAGTAAAAGTAAGTTTATCGGCTACCTTACCCTCCAAACCGGAAAACGTCATGACGTTATGGCGGCAGGAGTAGGTAAGGCGGAGGTAGCAATCCGAGTGAGTCGCTGCGAAACTCTACCAACTAGTCAGATGTCACGGTGTTAGTGATGGTAAGACTATGCTCGCCTTTTACGAGCTGTCTGGCAGGAAAGCAGGTGGTCTATTCTGCAAAGGAACCAGAATCAACATCCACGCCTCGGGTTGATAATGCACCAAGGAATGTGCTTCTGACCGCCAGGAAGTTGTTTACTTTTAGCCTTTTAATACAATGTTTCCAGAGGTATTCATTCCTTAAAGGTCGGCAACGCAACTGTGATACTCCAGGTGTTGTGGATGTCCGTGGGCGGAGATGAACACTTTCTTTCACGTAACCCACTTGCTTGTTTGCCTCCTCTTGTATAAAAAAAAAGAAAAAAAAAAACGTAATAATAACAACATAGTCAACGTATGAACAACATATGACATCCGCCATACAAACGTCAGGGACTTTAATTTTCTAACTGCCACTCAAACTGAGTTCATCTATGGTATGGATGCTTGTGTTTTTAACTGGTGTTGAACCTGAAATAGGTTATTCGTACTTTGTAACGTCGAGTAAGTTAACTTGTAATAGTGGTTCCAGACGGCTGTTAACGCTGGTTAGCATCCGCCTGGATCAGATACTACTCCTTTTTCAAAAACAAACGAAGGTTGGAAACAAATTTCCCCCAAAGCCAAATTTGATGAACGGCGTGTTTGCTACGGTCTGGAACATTTTAAACATCTTAAATACCAACCCTTATGGTATATAACTTAAAATCACGACTGCGATTTATTTCAACATACAAGTCCAAGTAATAGCGGTTGTAAAGTACTAGTATTTAAAATATGCGCTTCGGCTTTATACTTTTTACTCTTTTTACACTTTATACTTTTATTTTTAAATTGGCTGACCAAATCTAAATTTAGGCGAAATGATTAATTATGTAATAACAACTCTATATAGATATCTTTAAAATACATTCGGATTTCCGAAGCTTGACGAATATAGCCGAAGCGCATTATTTAAAAAGTGCTACTATACAAGTTCAAACGCGCGACAATACAGGCAATTGTTGCGAACAGCGTGGCGAAACTATTTTCAAATAAAAGCAAATTACATGTTAAAATACACGCTGTTAGCTTACAAATTCTGCTTTATATGTAACAACAAATATATTGTCAGTTTCACTAAAGCGGCTTTGAAAACTAGGTTAGCGCTGAAAGTAAAGTTATTTAAACAAAATCCTCTTTACCAGCTTCACGTTGTTGCAGTCTTTCAATAATACAGTTTGTAATCTTTTTATACGCTTGTCTAATAGTTTTTTTTATAATGGAAGGCAAACAAGCAGATGGATTTACTGAGAGACACCAAAAGTGGTAATGGTGCGTTGCCAACCTGATGCCGGGATCTCAGGCCTAGAGCAAAAGTAAGTTTCCCGGCTACCTCGCACTCCGAACCGGAACACGTCAACGGCAAGTATTGACGTTATGGCAGCAGGAATAGGTAAGGCGGTGGTAAATCGTACTCGACTGATTGACTGCTCTAGTGGAATAATCTAGTATCTTAGTTTACTGTATCAGTGTTAGGTGGTAATGGGGTCGTTACATCCCAACGTCGACAAAAAAAAACCAGTTACTGGTTGTTAATGTCAAATTCATAATTCTAATTACGAACTAATTTTGAAACTAATTTTAAAAATACCGTCCGTTAGTCCATTACGATAGTCGTAATGAGCTTTCTAATTTAGTTAATTTGATTAAAACGTAAGCCTTTCCCACCCATTCCAATTATACTGAATTGGAGCTTTTGTTTACTACTAGCCGTAATTAGTTACTATACATGTTTGACATGGTTATTTTAACAATGGAAGTAAATCGGCTCAACTACACGGGTATGCTCCTAGTTATTTTTAATCATCTAATATACACATATATATCTTCACGCCAAGTCCATTACGAGGTAGGCAGAGAGTATCTAGTGATAAATGTCATGATCCTTGCAGACCTGCATAGCTTCCTCTACATTCTCATCACCCTTTTCATACATACACGCCGATTTCGGAGACTCTTGACATCAATCTCGGAAAAAAAAACTGAGCGATTAGATCGTGAAATGACAACCTAAAACCTATCTTTTTTAAGATATTGGAAGGCCCACTAGTGGACGGATTTCCTGATGGTAAGATATTCACGCCGCCAAGAGACACCAAAGGTGTTGATGATGCGTTGTCAAACTTAGGCCGGGATGATAGGCTTCGAGCAAAAGTAAGTTTATCGGCTACCTTACCCTCCGAGCCGGAACACGTCAACGGCAAGTGCTGACATCATGGCGGCAGGAATAGGTAAGACGGTGGTACCAATCCAGGCGAGTAGCTGCCAGACTTTGCCACCTAATCTGATGTCACGGTGTTAGTGACGGTAAGCCCGGATATCTATATATACAGACCTATATCTATGTATATATAGACCCGGCGTTTTGTCTGTCTGCGAGGCAGCTTGTAAGAGGTAAGCACAGGTTAAAATGTAGGCCATTACCTACAAGACCACTGGTGGTAGAGTGGTGCACAGCACATTGTCCGGGTAGGGATCCCCGCCTTACTTATTCTTAAAGTATCTTTACGCCCATATCCCCAAAGAAGTAGGCAGAGGCACAACCAGGGTACCCACGACTAGCCAAAGATACTAAGTCCCACAATGTGATAGGTGGCAAGCCTATCGCCAACCGGGCACATATCCCATCCCGAGCAACATTTTTTTTATTACAAAATTGGAAAAACCTAATTTTCATTTGTCGCTGCTGTAATGACTGACGTAGGGTAGGGTAGTCGGTGGATTTGCACAAAAGGCCTTCCATCAGGACTGCGATAACACCTGTGACATCTATGGTGTCTAAAGACCACGTTTGTCTCTTACCATCAGAAGAGGTATTAACTTGTTCGCTAACCTCTCATGGAAAAGTTCACTTTACTGTCGTATATGTGGCAGGAATAAATAAGAGGGTTTTGTCTCGTATGTTGTGCTCTCGGAGAGTTGCACAGGACCCCCTTTTTTAATGTTTTTCTACACATCATCGACCACTTGAAGTAGGTGTTGATTATTATTATTTAAGAGTTCGTGTAGAGCTACCCCGAGGATCACTGCGATCTAACTAGATCTATTGTGATCACAATTTTTACTCGTTAAGTTTAGATCAATACCGCAAGGTCGTGTCACCCGCTCCCGTTACTATTATAATTAGTAAGTACTACGGGAAAAATTTTATAAGTAGTTGGATATTAATTATTTGGGTAATGTAACGATTCTACTTCGTTACAGTCGACAGTTTCTAAGAACTATGTAATGGTCAGCTTAAGATCTTGGGGGTTTCTTGTGTGCCCCCCCCCCCTCTCCCAAATACTAAATTTCTATCCTGAATAAACGTGAGGCAGTCGCAGAGGAAGTATAGGTGTTGATATTGCAATTAATGTTCTTATTTTATTTTTATTTTTCAGGAAACAACCAAAGACGTTCGCGTTCGACCACTGTTTCTTTTCACTGGATCCGGGGCTACCGAATTTTGCGTCCCAAAAAACAGTGTTCGAATGTCTCGGTCGGGACATTTTGGACAACGCCTTCGAAGGCTACAACGCTTGCATCTTCGCCTATGGACAGACAGGTAAGTCTTCATTGAAATACTGCAAAACGTATGCGTATTCTTTAATAGAATATAGGACCTAGGCTTTAAAGAGTGTGTAATATGAATAGAATATGGTCCAGATTTGATTTGGTTCATCCAAATCTGTGGGCTACTGGCCGAGTAATCGCGTAAAAATATACAAAAAAGAAAACATGCAGCCGAATTAAAGATACCGTGCTTTTTAGAGTCGCCTAAAAATACAGTGAAATAAGTAATGCCTTTTTAAAGTTATCATACGTTAACTAAAGCTAAAACATATAAAAGACTGTAATTTTAGTTTCCAAATGCAGATGATTTGTCATTCGCCGGCCAATGTAATCCAGTTTGACGTATCGCTGAAGTCGCAGTTTGAGATTACTACAGGCTGCGGCAGTAGTGGAGTATTAGCTCGAACGTGATCCCAACGTATTCAAAGAGCTACCGCTTCATTCCCTGAACTGCGCCTTTATGATTTGCTGTCACATTTTGTGATTCTGTGTTTTATTTAAAACTAGCTGTTGCGTGCGGCTTCGCCCGGTTCTCGCAGAAACCCATTGTGTGATCGGGATTAAAAGTAGCCTGTATGTTAATCCAGGTTACAATCTATCTGTGTCCCAAATTTAAGATAAATCCGTTCAGCCATTCCAGCGTGAAAGAGTAACCAACATCCATACATACATACTCACAAATTTTTGCATTTATATTAATAAGATTTGTTTACTTACTAGCTGTTTACTCTCGGTTTCGTCAGCGTAGAATAGTTTAGTTTTTTTTTTGGTTACTTTAGACACGTTTTACCTACTAACTTTTGACCCATATTAGTCCTTTCGAGGTTTAGGTTTAAAAAAAGGTTAGGCTATGTTTGAACGCGGGTCTCTGTGCATATCAAATTTTATCAAAAAGTGTACAAAATTTCATAAAAATAAGTGTATCGTGTGTTTCCTCGTTGCCGTGAAACCTCACTAAATGGGCTTGAGTAAGGAGGCTACCGCTCTATCAAAGAGTTTGACATGACTTTTTATGTCTGGTTTTGAATTTTACTAAATCGGGTAACTTAATGTATACTTTACTAATTAACCGCCTTGTTAGTCGAGAGGCTAGCTTACCTACATGCTCATCGTCACCGACCAACCGAGAGACTCGAGCTTGACACTGGTATGTCTTGAAGTATTTCTATATAACAGTATCGTTGACTAAATCCCATAACACAAGCATATAATTTGCTTATTTTGGAGTTAGATTCAATTTTTGTAATTTATCCAGGCATATTGCTATTGCTATTATATGCTATTGGCAATTGTTAACGCCCTTGCCAAAATCTAGAAAAAAACGTACGGATCAAAGCCTCCCGTCTTCCCTTTCTGTCATTAACATAAGTTGTCATATATACTCGTTTGGAAATTCCGTTTATCAAAACGTAAAGAGTATTAAATTATTTTCACTATGATAATAACAGTCGACTAGTCCGAGCGTCTCAATTTAATCAAACAGTTACGAAGTAATCTCGGAGCGTCTAGGAATCTATAGTTATCTGATCGTACTGGCTACTGACTCATGGGAGCAATAACCCGTTCAGACTGTTTTGACAGATTCGTTTATATTCTACGAAAAAAATACCCGATATCTTAAAACATTCGTGTTATAAGTTTGACGTGTCTGTGTTTATCTGTGTCTGTCTGTGTAATAACTTTGATGTATAGAACGATTGCGATGCGGTTTTTTTGTTTGAAAGCTGACAAGATAGTCACTGCAGCGGATCACGACAGTGTCAAGCAATGAAATTGTTGTGACAGAAATACGTGGATAACACAGTGGTATCAATTAGGGGAAGTCATCTCAAAACATCACCACCTACACACGGACAGTGTAAATGTCAAATATGACTAGTCAGTCTACTTACACAGCATAATGGTCCCATAACATTCGCGTGTATGTATGAAATGTACCGGAATAAATGTACCGGAGTATAGGCATTTCTGCACAGATCGAGGCACATTCACGACGCCTTAAGACACCAAAGGTGGTAATGGTGCGTTGCCAGCCTAAGGCCGGGATGTTAGGCCTCGAGCAAAATTAAGTTTACCGGCTACCTTACCCTCCGAACCGGAACACATAAACGGCAAGCATTGGACGTTATGGTGGCAGGAATAGGTAAGGTGGCGGTAACGATCCGTGCGAGTGGCTGCGAAACTCTACCACCATCTAAGTTAGATGTCACGGTGTTAGTGACAGTAAGACTATGCTCTCCTTTTACGAAGTGCCTGACACAGGAAGACAGATGGTCTATTTTGCAAAGGAGCCTGGACTAACACGAGGAAAAATTCAATTACTACGAAAAAACTACGAAGTTATTTTTTCTGGTCAGCCCGAAAACTTTTTCGCGGTGTTGCTAAGTATTGCCTCTTTTGAAATGGTTATCATTTGTCACATAGACAAAACTCTTAAGAAATGTTGTATCCCGATTTTATCTGCCCCTAGGTTTGTTTTATGGACGTTGGTTATGTACGAATGTTCCATTAATTCAACTTCCACTTGATTTATTTGCGGCCTTCCCCACCACCCGTCCCTTGTAATTTTAATCTTGTTTATATCTCGCGATAATGCTTACGGCTTTTGTTTGAAACAATGTTTTTATTTAGCGCACATATATTATGGTTTACAGCTAACGGCCGATAGATTGAAAAAATGGTTTTATTTATGCGTCGAATATAACTTTGCGTTAACGCTTATACGGTAGAATTCTGGAACGAGGATTTTTTGTAATAAATGTTGGAAGTAAATAAACGTGGTAATTCTGAACTTCTTTTAAAAATGTTATCTTGTGTTATTTTAATCTTTTTTCAGCGCCTAATGATAGAAGTATATACATAAATCTTTATAATTAAAGACATAATATCATGTTTAGTGCTATTAGATTAGTTTGTGCCCGGTTTGGCGATAGGCTTGCCACCTATAATACATTGTGGGAGTTAGTGTCTTCGGCTAGTCGTGGATGCCATGGCTGTGCCTCTGCTTACCACTTCAGGGATATGGGCGTGAAGATACTTTTTTTTCTTAAATATTCTTAGTTGGATTGCAAGAAACAGTACAAAATCTATTTGTATACACTTATCACAGACAATATTGAAGACAACGATATAAATGTTGCACAATAACAATGACCACAAACATTGGAGTAATGATTAGGTAAAGCAATGACAAAAATGACGGTGACGCGATGTAATGAGGATAGACATATTATTTTTATTGTATATATCAGATTTTTTCCTTATACCTAGCAAGATACGCGTCGGCACTAGACAGTAAAAAATATTTATGATGATTTGCCAAGTTGGAGATATGTATCACTTGCGTATGTTCACCAGATACTCTGCCCTATAAACCTGCCCTAGAAGATGAAAAACAGGGGGACAAAAGAAACAAAAGCCTATGTCATGCATGAAGAAATACCCGTATTAGACGTTTATAACGTACAATAATTTTATTTTCGTTTCACTCTTAAATAGGTGTTCCGGCGAACTTCGTTCCCCCATTCTGTTTTATGGAAAAATATTAAAATGTTGTTTTTTGTAGTTTCCTCGTATTTTAAAGGGATTAAAAGTCCGTCTTCTTGTTTTAAACTACCTCCCTATTCATTTTCAACCAAATCAGTTCAGCCGTTCTTGAGTTATATAATAATGTAACTAACAAGACTCTGTCTGCTTGTCCAGCTGTACATTGTATAGACGAAGGTGTATGTGCTGTGCTAATCTATATTTAAACGAGTTTTAAGCATAAATATATTTTTGGGACAAGCATTAATTTCTATAAATTTTAAAAAAAAGAAAAAAATTCGCCCCAGACCGGATTTGAACCTGTATTCTTTCGTCTCAAGCCGACGAATGCTCTAACCATTTGAGCTACTGGAGATTTAAGTCCCGTGGCGGTATTTTTAATTCCTTTCTTACCTGTTAACGCGGGTAGTTAAGTCCTTTAGATACACAGTTCTGAATACCTACTTTCTGAATACTAAGCTAAGATAACCTAAGTTCTATTCAAGAATCAAGAGGATACCTCCTATAATGAAATCAAACAGATTAACATAATATTGGGAATTCTAACAGTTCCTATGGCTGCCTTTTGGTCCCGTTTTCACATCAGCTCGATGTCAAAAATATTGCAATATCGTCCGATTTATGCATACAAAGTTTCGTCACAATCGGTAACCGGTAACTGGATCAAATTCAACTTGCAAAATCCCATACGGATAAACATGCAAACATACATTACATATAGGGTATTCAAAAAACTCATTAAACCTATTAACATAGCCTTGCTTGAATATTCGTCCGACGTTGTAACTTTTGTGCCCTCATAAAGAAATCTGTAAAAGGTCGTCGATCTTTCAATCGGTATTGGAATCTCCTTTTGTTGTAGGAAAATAAGAGATTATCTCGTTTGTTTGCTTAACTTGTCCTCTCCGCGTTGGTCCGAGTTCTCTGTGTAGAATATATCTGGCAAGTCATAAAAGGCGAGCAGTGATTGATCAGGTCTCTACCAACAAGATCACTGGTGGTAGATTCACCGTCTTACTTATTCCTGTCGCCATAATACCAGTTTTTACTACTAGAACAACTACAGATAGTGTATTCCTGTCGCCATAATACCAGTTTTTACTACTAGAACAACTACAGATAGTGTAGTGGACATTAAAATTTAGACCTAACATACAGGACAGTGACTCATCTGTAACATCTATGGTGCCTAGGCCACAGATCAAAATATACATGTATTTGTTGAAAATAATAAATGTTTGCGTTTGCTGGTTTAGAAATAATCAATTTCATGTGGAAATGTACTTTAATCGAAGTTTAAATGTTTCCACTGTTCTTATCTTAAACATTAAAATATTAAGGTAACTGTAAATTTCATATTCAATGAATATTATTCATTCCAGCTTAATTAATTTAATACTGAACATGTTCGTCAATGTTCGTGGGAAAACTTAAATTACGTACTGATTAAATCTTTGAAGATATCATTTTAATTCTTAATTCGTAGTAAAATGAATGAGTGCCAAATATATCTTAAGCTGTGTACTCATAAGTGTTACGCGACCTAGATTGCAGATAACCGGATGTTTTTGCTGTGACCTGTAAGTTATGAAGTTGTTTGAAAAAGTTTTTTCGCGAACCAAATCGTTCGGGAACTTAAAAAAGCTTTCAAAACCGGCGTGTTTGTATGAAAAGTGTTATTAATGTGGATGTAACTTGGACGGCATTTAGTTAAAGTAATGTGTTCATCTTTGTTAATAACAATGTTCCCAATATTCTTATACCAATTTAATAATACGCAGTTAAGGTAGGTCCTGATTAAGATATTTTAGCGTCTTCAAGGGAAGACTTAATTTGAGTTATTACAGCTTTAGTACACTTACTTCTTTGATACTATCTCCACATTTAATCAAGTTTTATCCGTCACGTCTATAAAACTGAAGTAGTAGTCCGCAAAATTTGCGGAAACAGTTGACAAAGTTTTCCAGAGCGCCTACGTAATTTTTGAGCTCGTGCGATGTACGCTTTGAAGTTAAACCGAACGCGACAAATTTGTTACTACGTGATACATCCTTTAAATTTTCTTATTTACTCGTAACTAGTCTATATAGTATTAACTATTTTTCTGAAATTATCTTGTATTCAGGTTTTAAATGTAGGTATAGCTACAAATCTTAATTATGAAACTGTAAAAACATTTAATGATTACTTATAATAATAGTCCTCTCTGCGGTCTTGACTACATCACGTCCCGGGTTCGGGTTTTATTGTTCCCCGGGTCGGGCAACAATAAAAACTGGAAAATGTGTATTTTAAATTTTCTAATAAAAATAACGTTTCCCGGGGTTGGATATGTGACCCGGATGGCGATGGGCTTACCACCTATCATTGTGGAACATAGTGTCTTCGGCTGGGCGCGGTTGCCCTGGTTGTGCCTCTCCCAACCTTTTCGTTGATATGGGCTTAAAGATTTTTCATTTTTTTTATGATAATGGAAGGCAAACAAGCAGACGGATTTCCTAATGGTAAGAAATTAACGCCGCCTCTCTAGACACCAAAGGTGGTAATGGTGTGTTGCCAACCTGAGGCCGGGATGCTAGGCCTCGAGCAAAACTAAGTTTATTGGGCTACCTTACCCTCCAACCGGAACACGTCAAAGGCAAGCAGCAGACGTTATGGCGGTAGGAATAGGTGAGGCGGTGGTACCAATCCGGGCGAGTCGATGTAAAACTCTACCAGCTAGTAGGATGTCACGGTGTTAATGACGGTAAGCCTATGCTCGCCTTTTACGAGCTGCATGGCAGGAAGGCAGATGGTCTATTCTGCAAAGGAGCCATTTCAGTATTTCAATGAATTACCCTTATCACAGGTACATAATTGGCTTACGTCGGGGCTAAAATAATTGGTGTAATTTGTCTGGAAATATTTATTCATTTATTAAAACAGTTTACAAGCGGACTAATCGACTCCGGGAGCGACTGTGTAGTAACAAACGGCCGGTAACTACGTTACTCGTTCGCGTTTATCAGAAAATTTCATTAACGTTCAGGTTACATTTTCCATGGAGCTTTTTAAACGGATCGACACATCAATTTTATTGGATTGTGTCGTGTTGCGTGATAAAAGTTTTTGAATACCGCGAATGTTTGATGAAAAAAAATACATTTTTTGATGTCAATAATCTGTATTTTAGAAATGTAACTGCAATGGCCTGTTTATTTAAGGTCTCAGTTTCGATTTCTGTCTCGAGGCGTCTCAAACTTGTGTTTTTTTTATCAATTTTGTAATATAAATTTATAAAGTATAATATGGTTTGGATAAGTGCATTTTTGGTGTTAGATTTGCCAACTATTGTACCTTCAGCTAACCGTGGACGGCCTGGGTTTACCTGTCTGCTTATTCAGGGATGCGCACATGACGATACTTTCTTTTTATCATTTATATAAGAAAAAAAAAATTCTCGAAAAAGAAAGAAAGTAAAGTTTTTTTCTTTACTCTGGACTGAAAAAGAGCGGTATTATAATGTTAACAGAGAGGTACCTTTACCTTTGAAGGTAAGTTGAGTCCTTTATGTTCACTTTACGTGTCTCTATCTTTCACACAGTACTTAATGCTACTACATTAATAACCAACAAGACCGACTTGGTAAAGAAATATTTGCATATTTTGCGTATTGAATGGCCCACCATAATCTAATCAAGTAAATATCAAAGCTTACCGGTAAAAATATACAGCACACGCAGAGACGTCAATTATCTTACAGCTAGTCGACATTTTCTATGTGTCTTAATGATAGATTCTTTGGTCTAGTGGTCCGGCGTCGGACTTGACTTCGCGAGGTCCCGGGTTCGATCCCCGGGTCGGGCAACGAAAAAAACAGAAAATGTAAATTTTCTAATAAAAATGTCGTTGCCCGGGATTGGTTAGGTGCCCGGTTGGCGATAGGCTTTCCTTTGCATTGTAGGACTTAATGTCTTCGGCTAGTCGTGGTTGCCCTGGTTGTGCCTCTGCCCATCCCTTCGGAGATATGGGCGTGAAGAAATTTGACTTTATGATAGATTAAATGTAAATTGACATCTCTCAATGCGCACGTAAGCTTGCTAATTATTTGGCAAAATATTGTCTTTATGAAATTGTGATATGAAATAGCGAGCAAACAGGCGAGGCTATCCTGATGGTAGGAGATAACCTTCGCTTACATACACCATAGATATCATGGCCGGGTACGTCTGCTGGTCAATTTCCTGCTAGCATCACGACAAAAGCGAGCACAGGCGCTATAGCGGCAGGAATTGGTACTATGTGGTACCAATGCGGGCTTTACACAACCCTGATCAACTTTATAAGCTTGTTTTAATTTAGTTTAAGTCGTGTTGTAATATATCCCTCAACATTTGAATATTTTGTACTAACCAGTATACCTTTGTAAAATAACCATTTCTTGGAAATATGTTTTTCTTATGTTATACAAACACTAGTTGTTCCGGCGAACTTCGTTCCGCCCCTTCAGTTTGAAATGTCGTTTTTCGACAGTTTGTATGGGAAAAATTCAGTTCAGTTTGTATAGCAAAAATTAAAATATCGTTTATCCTAGTTCCTCGCTGTTGTAAGGGGTAAAATGTACCCCATGTCCTTCTCCCGGTTTTAAGCTACCTCTCTATCAATTTTCAGCCTAAACGGTTTAACTATCACGACTGACGACAAAGACCATGAAAATTGGTCCAGCATACCTCGAGTTATATGTGTTGTAACAAACCCGACTTTCTTTTATATATATACTTGCAAATGACATCATCAATTTATCATTATGCGGCGCCATTAAGTCTAGCTCTAGGTAAGTTAAAGTGAGTATGTTATAAAAACAAGCGACAAAATCGAAAGTTATTTCAGAAAATGTAGTATACTTTTTCTTTTAACCCGCGTTCATTCATCCGGAATAATAACTATTCTCTTGAGTATTTTCCCGGCGAAAACCTTGTGATGCTTGGTAAGTTGCAATGAATCATGTAAAATGTAATAAAGAGGATATTTTTGTAAGCCCAACCATTTTGCATATATGTAATAATACCTACGATATATTGTATACATGTAAATCACATAGCTTTCGCTATGTAAGCTTAGGTGTATACGTGGAAGTTTCGGGGAGATGTTCTTTGCATAATTTTGACGATGCTCTGAATACCGGGAAATTGCTCCTAATTTGCATTTAAACGCCAAGGTACTGAAGCTGGGATGACAGATGTGGAGCACTTCAGATTTAGATGGAACAATGTTCTACCTTGGCAACATGATTGCTTCATTATCGTACGTAAGGTACGATGGCTTTTGTGTACACATTTACTAGGCGGTGGAGTATTGTGTATCGGATCTACCTGGTTAGTACCATAGCCTTATTTGTACCTGCCTTCACAACGTCAGTGCTCGTCCTCGTCGTGTCCTTTGCTGGATTGGCGGCCAGCTGTTAGATTCGCACACGTGACCTAAAATCCCAGCTGTAAAATAGCGATACGCAGCAGTAACTTCTACAAGCCCTGTACGTGGCGCTTTAACGTAGGTTTTTCTTGTTAATGTCGGATACACACAAAGCCTATTATATAAAAAATACAAGTTTAAAGGAACATTAGAAAATTTAACAAATTTTAACGAACATGTTAATATATCATAATTGTTTATTTGTTAAGACAGGACAGAATAAAATAGAACAACTATGTATTGTCCTGACATGGGCTAAATATATCGTAAAAAACAGTTAAAAGCCATATTTATAAAAGTAGAAGAGTAACTCTTTATTGTGCATCAAAATACATAAATATACACTTAAAAAAACTTAAAAACTAAGTCACACACAAAGTTGGTTATTTTGTTGGGTTACCAGCTAACCCAACAAAAATAACCAACTTTGTGTAGTAGTAGTAGTAGTATTAATATATTTAGTTAAAATCGTAGCGTCCATAGCAATATCTAAATACTCAATTTGTATTTATCTTGTCCCTCAACGGTGTTTGAGGTCATCGCTTAATGTCAACTTGCGGTTGTTAGAGTAGATATCTGGGCCCGTGACCGTGACGATGAACCGAACTATAGGTTTATATATATAGATACATAGAAACCTTGTCCCTAACAAAACAAACACCTTGGTTGTTTAGTACATACTAAATATATTTTGTATTTACGTTGCCGTATCTGAAATAATTAGGAATGGTTTAAAGTAAAAAGTATCTTCACGCCCATATTCCCGAAGAGGTAGGCAGAGGCACAACCAAGGCACCTACGACTAGCCGAAGACACTAAGTCCCAAAATGTGATAAGTGACAAGCCAACCAAGCCAACCGGGCACATTTCCAATCCCGACCAAATTTTTTTTTTATTAGAAAATTGGAAAAATCCAATTTTCTTTTAGTTGGCCGACCCGGGATTCGAACCCGGGACCTCATACAGTCAAGTCCAACACCCGGACCGCTAGACCACAGAGGCGATAGTTATTACACAAAATTGTAACTTAAAGACATAATAACATAGGGTAAAATATTTCCTTCTAGGTAATTATAAATCTATTTTCTCCATGTTGGTCCGGGTCCTCTACGGCCCAATTTCACCAATATCGTCTTAATCTGAGAATAGCTATACCAGTAATAAAGTTGTCCCTTACATTTACTCTCGTATAACTTAACTTACGTTTCACGAGCTCTAATCTGCGTGTATCAACTCTTGGATTAACTATTCTGTAGAATAACGTTTTGCTTTATCTGTGGCATCTTCTAACGTATAATACGGCCACAGTATGTACGCTATTCCTTGTAAAAATTACGGTCCATAAGCGTATATTTTACATTAGTAGGTTAACCATACGTCATTTCTTCCTTGTCCGTTGTGAATTAATGTCAGTAATCGTATGATTAGAATTTGAACCGACTTATGAGATGATGTACTA
>NJDC01001406.1:272969-301758 GCA_002245475.1 Calephelis virginiensis
GTTAAGATTTTTTTTATCAAGAATTTATTTTTAAAACTACTTTTTGTGAATATGTATTGTAGCTTGTATGAAGAAGCTATGAATAGAAATGTTAAGGTATGCTAAACAGCTGGCTCGTTTTGCATATATTACATGCAAAATGAGAATTTTGGATGTAAGGTGTGGTTATATTTATGACTAGCACAGTCCTGGCGGTGTCACATACTCTTTTTCGGTTCGTGGGTGGGTGTGTTTGTGTGTGTTTCTGCCTGTATGTGACATCACAACTCATAAAGGAATGGACCGATATCGATGCGGTTTCTAGATCAAGATGATTCTTATCTATAATTTAAGTTGTGTCTGTTTTCTTAATTAACATTTTTAAAAGTTGGGTATAATGTTGTAATTTAGATACAACATTATACCCAACATCACTTGAGCTGTTGATGAATGACTTAAATTTCTCAATCATACAAATATACAAAATTTCTTTCACCCCTAGAATGCTACATTATTCCTGAGTGACATAGGCTTTGTTTCATCAAAATCAGTGCAGTAAAATCCAAGTTACGCAGACGAAGCTGCGTGAAACTGCTAGTACGTAATAAAAGGTTTTACATATTTAAGTAAATAGAATACGTGCGAAACACATGTCTTGTCAAAAAATAGGGAAGAAAATGTCACTTGATTTTATTTTTGCTGATTTATATATTAGGTTCACATTTGTGGTCTAATGGTCCGGTGTTAGCGTTGACTAAATTTCCTGGATATGTGTTACTTCAATTTTCTAATAATACAACTTTATCCGGGATTGGTTAAGCGCCTGGTTGGCGATAGGTTTATTTTCTATCACATTGTGGAGTACCCCCGATAAGGGGGTACTTACTTACTAAGTAAGAACCCCCGATTTAATTATATTTTGTTATTTTTGTAATCGTCTCTGTGGTCTAGCGGTCTGGCGTTTGATTTGACTTCTTGAGGTCTTGGGTTCGATCTCCGTGTCGAGCAGCAAAAAACATATGTATTTTAAATGTTCTAATAATAAATATGTGCCCGCTGCCCAGTTGACTTGCCACCTATCACATTGTGGGACTCAGTGTTTTCGGCTAGTCGTGGGTGTCCTGGGTGTGCCCCTGCCTAACTTTTCGGGGATATGGACATGAACATACTTTTTTTAAAGAAAGAATACCTTACATCTCAATTTACCGCTAGTAGTACCGTAATAGCTAGTGATATGTAAGTTTTAAAGATATTATTGGACAAACCTAGAGGCCTCAATTTTCATATTTAAATTAATGTTCTATAAAAATATCCAGAACAAACAGACCCAAATCAAACCAGTCTTGAAAAGGATTACGGCATTTTCCTAAAAAACGTCAAAAAGCTGTCAGCAAATTTATTTTCTTATACAAATATTTTATTAAATGAATTTAGAATTCGATTTAGTCTTTTCCTTGACGTTCTGAATATTTTTATGCTTTTCGCACTTACAAAGATTTCCAGATCCTACCAGGTGCTGAAGATGTATGCAAAGATGTAACAAAACTATTTATTTATACCAACATATTCTTCCACATTGTGTTGTGCAAATAATATTTCTTTGTCGAAGCCATAAATAAATCACACTTAAACAATTTTATTCACGTATAATGAGAGTAATATCTCCCGACCCGGACTTGCCAGAGCGGTGCGATTTCCTCATTTGGTGTTGGTCTTGGCTGCATGAGGGTTCGATTCCGGGACGGGGTTACAAAAAGAAAATTTGTTTTTTCCAATTTCTTAATAAAAAACGTTGCGCGGGATCGGATATGTGCCCGGTTGGAATTGGGCTTTCCACCTAGAACATTGTGAGACTTAGTGTCATCGGCTAGTCGTGGGTGCGCAGGTTGTGCCTACCTCTTCGCAGGATATGGGCGTGAAGGTTCTTTATATAGTTTAAGAGCAGTGGAAGTCTGTACTGCGCTATAATGTTGCACACTAACACATCCTGGAACAGGGCCATGCATAATATGGTAAATCGCCGTTATTGCTTCCGCGAATCGGGAGTTCCGCAAACCGTCGGGCCGTCGCAATCCCGCAGGATCTCCAAATGGATAAATATTGGCCTCTCTCCAACCACGTGCTTACAATTTAGTTGGATGGACTCCGTTTTATCGCCCGACCCGTGCACTCGCGTAAGTTATTACTTTTACAAATTGGGTGTAAGTTTTAATAAAACTCTTGGAGAACTTGAATTTTTGTTAATTTGAGTTAGGTGTACTTTTTCTTCTTTTTTCGGAACACGTATTTGCTCAATAAAGAGTAATTTAAACTCAGTTAAAATGCTTGAAATCGGCGTAAAAACGTAAGGTTAATGTAAAAAAAAGTATCTTCACGCCCATGTTCCTGAAGAAATAGGCACAGGTACAACCAGGGCACCCACGATTAGCCGAAGACGCTAAGTCCCACAATGTGATAGGTGGCTAGCCTATAGCCATCCGGGCACATATCCAATACTTTTTTTTATTAGAAAATTGGAAAAACTAAATTTTCTTTTTGTTGCCCGACTCGTAATTCGAACCCGGACCTCATGTAGTCAAGTCCAACACTGGAACCGCTAGACCACAGAGGCGATATAATTTAAACTTAGTAAACATGATTGAAATCGGCGTCAATAGTATACTTTGCCCGAGTAAACACTAAAAATTTAAAAATAGTATCTAAAATACTTAACTATGTGTTATCAAAAAGCGTTAAACTAATTGTTCTAATACTCATAGGTGTGTTAGTCCAACCTGGGGATACTCTAACTAACTAAAGGATGATCAAAATCGGGCTATTCTGTTGAGCGTGGTATTACACAAAAAAAAGAAACAAATTAAACGAGTCGAAATATAAAACTTCCTTCGTTTTTACAAAAAAAAATAGTAATTGTTTTATCATCAAGAAAACATGAAAACTTAAAAGAAAAGAAAATACTTTTTTAAGGATACGGAGGAGTGTTTTTCTTCTCATATCAATGTACTTTAACTTTCCTGTTTCTTTCTTGTTGAAGTAAAGAAAATTAAATTTACTGAAATTTATTAAAATAGTCGCGATCGCGGTGTTGTCCTCGTGGGATTTAGATACTTGATCGATTTTATTTAAAAATTTAGGCTCAGAGTTTTAAATCCCTGTTTTTATTAAACACCATAGACATTATCTTACCGAGATTTTAAGCATTGTGTGCAATTCTAACGGCTACTTTACCTTTCAACATGGAACACAGAGTAGAAGAGTACAGAAGCCAGCAAACTTTATATCGCAATATACTATATAGTCTCCGAAACCGGCGTGTTTGTATGAAAAGGGTTATGAATGTGAAGGAAGCAAGACAGGTTTGTCAGGATCGTGAGGTCTGGCACTCGATACTCTCTGCCTACCCCGTAAGGGACTTGGCGTGAAGATATGTATGTATGTATGTATGTATGTACTATATAGACTTGAGATTCCAGTTTTAGATGGTAACAACTAATAACGTCTTTGGTCTATAGATGTAATGTATATTTTTTGACATTTTGCCTTCCTTGACTATAAAAATATACCATTACATTTATAAATAAATAGTCTATTACTACTATTACTTATCGCTTCTGCGATCTAGTGGTCCGATGTATAACTTGACTCCACCAGGTCCCGGGTTCGATCCCCGAGTCGGGCAAAACAAAGAGATTGTGTTTTTTTTTTTGAATAAAATTTAATAAATGTAACTTGGGTAAAAGTACGGTTTGCGATAGACTTTACAGTTGGTAACACGATTAGCCGAAGACACTTAATCTTATAGTGTACTAAACTGTGTTTCCCTAGTTTACCTCTGTCTACTTCTTCGGGGATATAGATGTGAAGATATTTTTTTTATTATCAGTATAAATAATATTTCTTTTCTTATCTCGCAGAAAAATGTATGAATATTTTCTAACACCTTTAACCAACAGGCATCGACTAAAAGTTTTTATCAAGAAAAACATGATGTGCTTATATAAACTGAAGATGCTTTTGATCCTCATTTATGTCAGATCCCGGTCGAAAATATGTCCGTTCGGTTCTCTACTTCTTCGCTACGTCCATCGTTTTCTCAATACTTATCTTTATCGACGTCGTTTACTCGAAGTAACCAGTACTCGAATCCAAATCTCATTTAGGAACCGAGAAGTTCTCACCCAATAAATAAGATTTACACTCTCGGAACGTAAGTGCGCCGTAAATTACTTTTACGGAAGCAATCGCGGTATAACCGCTCATTACTCGTAGTTAGGTCTTTATTGCTATCCGTAACAAATGCAGTGTACACAGTTGAGATTGTCTTTTCCTTGTGTTGGTCCGGGTTCTCTTACAGAATATACCTGTCATACCATATGCATAAATGCCTAGCAATAGAAGAACCAAGAAGATCACTGATGTTAGAGGTCGTTGCTGCAAATATCTTGGTAGGGATCCATCGTTTTACCTATTCTAGATGCCATTATGATAATGTAATATTCCGGTCTATAGGATTGTTGAGCAATGAGGAAAGGAAGACCAACACCAAAACTTGGACTATCTTGATCTTGCTCAAATATTTCTGATCTTGGACTTGCTCATTTTATGTCTTCAAGTAAAGTATCTTCACGCGAATATCCCCGAACAGGTAGGCCGAGGCACAACCAGGGTATTACCATTTACAATTTTGTCTTATTTTATTTAAGATGGTCGTAATTATAATTTGAAATTTTTTACAATGTTTTATTAACTAGCCGACCCGGCGAATGTAGTAATGTTTGAAATTAACAGCTAGTAACAGTTTGTATGGGTTTGAAACATAGCTTTCCCATTTTCCCTTTTATTTGTTTGGTTTCGTGATGCGATAACCACGCGAAATGGGAATTTATTTTTATATATTTAAATTAACAAAATATTAGTGTGTGTAATTTGTCACAAAAAAATAACCTGAAAAATTACAAATACACATACTTACTTTATTAGATACTAACTGCTGCCCGCGAATTCGTACACATGTTCAAGTGACTTAGTAGCTAGTGGTGAGGAAGGAACGATTTTTACACCGCAAGTGATATTCTAAATGTTGAGTTGGACTATAAGCTCCTTCTAAACAACATTTGGTTAAAATTCTTTGTCGATATTGCAGAAAAAGTGACATTTCGTCGAAAATTGCAATAACCCTCTTTTTGGGTTCTCTGCTCACGACACATATCAATACTCATTTAAAAAAAATATTTCATGTTTTGATTTAGTTTCATTAATGTTTTATAAGATGTATAGATATTAAATTCTCAAGCTCAGATTAGTAATCATTAAAATGATTAGTTTTTAATGATTCTTCATGTATTTATTACTAGCGGCCCGTCCCGGCTTCGCACGGGTATAAAATATATATGTAAACCTTCCTCTTTAATCACTTGATGTAATGAAAAAACCGCATCAAAATCAGTTGCGTAGTTTTTAAGTTTAAACAAACAAAGGGACATAGGGACAGAGGAAGCGACTTTGTTTTATACTACTTAGTGATATATGTAAATCTTCTCTTTGTCTACCCATACTTTTGTAAAAAGAGAAACAGCTAACTTTAATAAATAATTATAAAAAATCTTATCGGTGTAGGTTCGTGTATTCTGTATATTCCGTAGGGTGAACTAAGTCTTAATCCGAAGCTTAAGCGTAATTGCCGGAGGGATTTCAATGGAACTAGCGCCATCTTATGATACACGAGAGAATTATTTTAAGCTCCTTATGAATATGATATTCTGAAATTGCAAACTCGTTAACAATATATTACCGGCTAATATGTTTGAGGGTTCTAGAACTAGAAGAAGCCTAAACTGAACTCATGTTAAAAACTCGTAAAAGGCGAGCATAGGCTTACCGTCGCTAACACCGTGACATCTTACTAGGTGGTAGAGTTTTCGCTGCGTTACCTATTCCTACTGCCATAACGTCAGTGCTTGCCGTTGATTCGGAGGACAAGGTAGCCGGTTATTTAAATTACTTTTGTTCGAGACCTAACATCCTGGCCTCAGGTCCGCACCATTACCACCTTTGGTGTCTCTAGGCGGCGTGAATATTGTACTATCAAGAAATCCATCTGCTCGTTTGCTTTCCAATATCATAAAAAAGTGTTAAATAACTGTTATGAAGAGTTAAATCTTTGTTTAAAATTGATTGGCGTTTAAGAAACTGACCGTTAAACAAGAAATTTAACTCCGTATAGGAAAACAAAAAATAAACGTTTTCCTACAGAACACAATACTATAACTCCATATATTTCTCTCTCTTTTAAAAAGTTTTTTTTTTTAACAATTGCACTCAAACTATGCAGTAGTAGTGTAAAAGTTATTGGAACTTGACGTACAACATTCGTTTTCGCGTAGAAGTGGAAGTGGAAAAGTTTGGAGTGTCGTACTAGATTCAACAAAATTTGGGTTTAATGTAGAACTGGCGACCCGCGCCAGCTTCAAAGGAGTGGAATAATATCCATAAATTATAGTTTAAAACCTTTGTAGATAAATTATCGATCTATCTTTATCACATAGCATAAAACAAAGTCGCGTTCTCTGTCCCTATGTACCTTTGTATGCTTAAATCTTTCTAACTACGCAACGGATTCCGTTGCGGTTTTTTTTAAATAGATAAAGTGTTTAAATAAAGAAGAAGGTTTATATCAATATTGGCGAAGCCCGTGCTAAGCCGGGGCGGGCCTCTAGTTTTATATATAACAATTATT
The DNA here is from genome assembly GCA_002245475.1 of Calephelis virginiensis. NCBI lineage: Eukaryota > Metazoa > Arthropoda > Insecta > Lepidoptera > Riodinidae > Calephelis > Calephelis virginiensis. Next base: position 279,685 of record NJDC01001406.1, read on the forward strand.
GCCATTTCTCCTAGTCATTGCATCACAAGTGAACAGATGGCCCAATTTTGCTTATTCTAATTTTTAGGGTTACTTATTTTTGCTAGAAGTTTGGTATAAAAGAATAAAATAAGAATTCATAATTAATACAGTATGTCCGGTTAGCTAATTGATTTAATGGTAAAAATGTCTGTGGCAAATATTCCTTAACCAATGAACCGATTTAAATGCGAATTTTCTTGTTTGAAAGCTGGAGTGATTGAGGTTGATCTTAAGTAAATTAGGTACGACTAAGTTTTGTTAGATTTGGTTATTGAAAACTTTTAATTTTACGTTTATAAAAGTATCTTAACGCCCATATTCCCGAAGAGGTAAGCAGAGGCACAACCAGGCACCCAGCCGAAGACACTAAGTCCCACAATGTGATAGGTGGCATGCCTATCACCAACCGGGCACATATCCAATCCCGGGCAACGTTTTTAACGAGCAAAATACTGAAAAATGCAAGAAAAAGAAAAAGAAAACGCTTAAATTTTTTCATTACTAAATGTTCGATTGTCACCTGTGGTAATAACCTTGATACTGACGCCCTTTTTTATCCCGGTTCAGGAATTAAGGTATTGTGTAGTTAGGTAACAGTTAAATACACCAAATACTGCATTATAGAAGACAGTTTAAAGTTTAATATAAAGGAAATGTCCGCACTGTCAGTACATTTTACATGGTATATATATTGGAACGAGAACAAAGAGTTAAAACTTGAAAGCAGGTACTGTGTCCGGGTGACCTAAAATTGCAGGTGCCAGCTTTGTGTCGCTTATAAAGCAGCGCTGCTGAAGTAGTTGGAGGTGTAAGTTAAATACTGATGCGGCAAATGGGAAGAATTGTCGGAAAATATGTGAATTAAACGAATTTTTTTCTTTATATTTCCACACGAGATGTGATGATTTATTGGTCGACTTCTAGTTTGATTTGTTATTTACATTATTTTCTATTCGTTGGCACTATTTGTAATGGAGCAAACCATATTTTTAAAGAAATATGATTTTTTCTGGGATTTAATATTTAAACTTTGAATAGGTAGAGTGCCTATTGAAAAGTTTTAATTTGATTCGTATCATATCTACATCATATATTATGTTACTTCTGGACAAGTTACAAAAGTAAACCTAAGCCCAAAGTAAATAAGTTATCTGCTTGTGTTATGGGTGTTAGTCAACGATATTAATACATAAAAATACTTTAACAGATACCAGAATGAATTTAGTAAACCGGAAATACAGACATCAAAATGTTCATCAAACAAATTTTATAGAATTGCAATAAAAATATATATTAGTTTTGACCACACAAATGGTACATGAGCGTGTCGACATTTTTGTAAACTAAAATAGAATCGAACCCGAGTCTTCTTGAATAAATTTCTGGAAACGGTTTTCCAACTGTCTGTTGGTTGTTTTTTTGCGCTTTCAAGTTATTAGGTACGTTGGACTGGACAACAAATTAAAAATACCACCTGTAATAATACGAGTATTATCTCCAGGTCTTATAGTATTTAGTTGTATGCGGGGGACGTGTGAAAGGAATTTCTCTTTATTTGGGAATTACTTCTATTTAAAATGTTTTACAGTTTTTGGAAACGGAAACGCTTAAAGCTTTTAGCTTGGACGGTGGTTTTAATAAACTACGTCACAACTATTCAGAGTTTGCATTCTTTAATTGTTACCTGGTTCATTTTGTATTTTCTATGCAGATCGTGGATTATAGTTATTAGATATTTGTTATTAAATGAATTAATAAAATGTATTAAAACAAAAGGGTTTTATAAAATTATAAAGCTACTTCCGAATTACTGCATCGGTGTATGTACTATGTAATGTTTACTATAATCTATATACATATAAATGAATACCCATTTCGCGTGTATCACAGGAATTATCAAAATAAAGGCTTATTTTATATCGTTTATAATGGTTTTCCGCAAAGTGACACCTGATTCAATAAAAAATGGAGATATTAATTTTGCTAATTCTTTTTTTGATATGTAAGGTTCTTGTGATAAGAAAAATGGAAAAACAATGCTTTAATTCATAACAACCTGTTAGTAGCTGTTAATGTTGGACGACGTGAAGATTGTCGGATCGGTTTTTTAATTAAAAAAAAAGACAAGTTTGCTGAGCTTTTTCACCTGATCTTCTCAATGTAAGGGTGCAATTTCATCCTGGCGGTAGTTTTATAATAAGGTCGACGCTCATAACAACCACTTAAGTATGGTCTACATGAATTATGTATTCTGAATGTATAGATTAAGACTGCATGAGGTCCCGGGTTCGAATCCCGGGTCGGGCAACGATAAGAAAATTTGGGTTTTCCAATTTTCTGGTAAAAAAAATGTTGCTCGGGATTGGATCTGTGCCCGGATGGCGATAGGCTTGCCACCTATCACATTGTGGGACTAAGTGTCTTCGGCTAGTCGTGGGAGCCCTGTTTGCGCCTCTGCCTACCTCTACGGGGATATGGACATGAAGATACTTTTTTTATACCTGTTAGAAATAAATTAAATTAAAGCTGTTTGTCATGCACTATATATCCACATGAATCCATAATATTGTTTACACATCTTATATCATCTGTATCAACTCTTACAGCTATTATGTTCTGATAAAAAAAACGCATATAATGGTGATATTCTGTCAATAATTTCTATGCCCATAATTTGTTTCTTATCTTTTAATCGTTATTACCGTTAAGAAACATTATTTACAAATTTAAAATACTACCTGTTTTGGCGAAATTTGTTTCACCCTTTCAATTTATATGGGAAAAATTAAAATGTTCTTCCTTGTTCTGTCCTGTCCTATATCCGTCTCCTGGTTCTAAGCTACCTGCCCATAAATTTTCAGCCGAGTCGGTTCAGCCACTTATTACTACTGTTATAAACAGTGCAAATAACACGACATTTTTTGAAAAGACAAGAAAAAAATATTTACATACACACACATACATATTTTCACGCCAAGTCCCTTACGGGGTAGGAAGAGAGTGTCGAGTGCCAGACCTCACGATCCTGACAAACCTGTCTAGCTTCCTTCACATTCATTACTCTTTAATACAAACACGCCGGTTTCGGTGACTCTTGACACCACCCTCGGATAATATCCGATTGATCTGACCGTGAAATGTCAGCCTTGGCCTCCCCGGGTATCTACATCCATCCACATTCGCATTGTATATCGGCTTTGTCAATATTTCATCTGTCATTCTTTCCACAAAGATGTTACAAAATTATTTAGGCGTTCCAACATATTCTACCAAATCGTGGCGTGCAAATATATTATTTTATTTTATTTAAATGTATAAATTTTCTCAAATGCATGAATAGAACGGTAAAGACGAACTATTTGTACAAATTGTAAAAGTACCCTTTGCTCAGTGTAATATAATATTATAAATACGACCTTAATAACAAATGTGCAAGGTTTCCCGTAAATATTCATTACCTTCCTCCTATTATCGCTAAATTCTCGCCATACGCGGTTAAAGGTATTCGAATCATCTTGATTATGGTCTCGGAAATAGCTGTCGATATCACTACCCTACAATTTCAACGTTATACAGAAAATCCGCAATCTTTATTTTCATAGATATTATTAATGGTAAGAACTTTTTATATTAATACGCCTTAGATGGCGGGTCTACATAAATACTGAAATCTATTTATTTGCTGAATACGTGTTTTAAAAGTTGTTTTCTGTTTCATTTCATTTTCATAATAAGACCAATGATGATAGAGCGCTTAACTATATACTATATAGTAACTAGCTTTGGAAATGATCCTACTTAAATATTCCTGCTTTTGTCATATTCCTCTTAGGAGGTGGGTACGGTGGCCAGTATCCTTGTACAATTAGGCCTTCAGTTCAGACGTGATACGTTGACCAAGAGAAAAGAAGATTCATTTTTATATGTAAAATTTTTCACCATCTGTAAAAAGAATTGTTACATATTTTTACGCCTTTGTACTAATACTTACAGGTGGAGGCATCCACTAGTAGCTGCAGGTGGGTAACTCCCATAATGGGATAGGAGACAAACCCAACGCCAACCGGACACTTATCCAATCCCGGTCAACATTTATTTTATTAGAAAATTGAAAAAAAAACACACACTTTGACTTGTACGATCCAGAAAACGAACCCTGGGCCTCATGTAGTCAACGCCAAAACCGGGCCATAAGACCACAGAGATGATCCATCATAGGTGCTTCCAAAAAACATTAATCTCGTTGGTTCGGTTGTCTTTTCGAACATTACATAAAATAAACTACGTGTGATGTTAACAATGTAACGGTCGGTTAGCCTGATAATATATCACTATCAATGTGTTGATCGTTTACGGATGATACTTTACAGATTTGCATTTTGCGGTAGTTAATATTAATTAATATTGAATAAATAATTGCCTGTACATTACGCAGCTTATGCTATTTTCACATTTTGTAGTCATTTCACTCCAATTCATATTTGCTGTTGCGTTTATAACAAAATATTAAGTAGAATCTATACTTACTATCGCCGGCACTTGTTGGAATTCCAACTTTGAAACTAAAGATAAAAACGACGATAGTTTTTATCTTTAGTTTCAAAGCCCTGATGATGGTGTAAAAAGTGAAACCGGTTGGCTGGAGAGTAAAAAAAATAAAGAAAGTATCTTCACGCCTATATCCCCGAAGAGGTAGACAGGGGCACAACCAGGGTACCTACGATTAACCGGACACTGTCCCACAATGTGATAGGTGGCAAGCCTATCGCCAACCACATATATAATCCCGAGCAACATTTTTTTTTAGAAAAATGGAAAAACCAAATATTCTTTTTGTTGAATATAATAAAATTAAAATTATTTACTATTTTAATAGTAAGTAATTTTCAACCATATCGAAAGAGGATGAGTTCTTAATTAGACCATGTTTTTTATATGTTTATTACGCGACTGTTTGACCTAAACGAACAGCAGATCGCTGACATCTCCTTATTATAAGCTAGCTTCTCTGGTAAATTTCATCCGAGAAAAGGTCCTTTTTTAAAAAAAATGTGTTTAATTAATATTTTCTCGCTTTTTTATTTCTTTAATGTCACTTAACTTTCTTATTTTGTTATTATTGAATCAGGCGTTACTTTGCGGAAACTCATTATAACATATCACTACATAGTATAAAACGAAAGTCGCTTCCTCTGTCCCTATGTCCGCTTGTATGCTTAAATCCTTAAAACAACGCAACGGATTTTGATGCGGTTTTTTCAATAGATGAAGTGATTAAAGAGGAAGGTTTATATGAATATTTCATGACCCTGCGAAGCGAGGGCAGGCCGCTAGTGTAGAATAAGCCTTTATTTTGTTAATTCAAAATAGCAAAATAAATGTTTATTCTACATAACTCTTAAACGGTTGGATCAATTTGGTTAAAATTTAGTATGTATGTTTCCATTGGTTCCTGGGTGGTTTCATGACACAATTGAACCCAGTAGGTGGCGCTGTTGTCAGTACATCACCAAATGAAGGTGGTACAAAGCTCGCCGAATTCACTAGTGTATCAATACAGATATCAGGGGTGTACGATATTACTTCAACTTGGATTTACTTTTTAATTTGAACATAGTCGGGGGAACCATGAAGTTTTGCTAACAGTGCTCGAGTATGATGGATCGATGTAGTTGGGTGGGTGCCAGACCGAGGCGCTTCACTGGAGGAGGCTGGAACGCGCTTGAATGTATACTCAGTGTTGTTAGGAGGCTTAAGAATAACGTTTACTTTGCTTAAAGGTTAATTATAGCACTTGTTGACCTTCACTAGTAAACTGATTAGAATTTAAACAACATTTTTTAATTATTTTAACTGAATTGGTAGTCTTGCAAATAATTTCCCGGATGCGATGCCTTGTATGCCATAACGACAGCGCTTACCTACTATTGTACTCTTCCGCTTTGGAGACTAATTTGCCAGCTATTTAAGTAAGAGTAAGGGCATACTAGAATGCGTAGTCTTAGATATGGTCTTAGATACCAAACTCTGGTTAGCAACGAATAATTAATTAACATATTGTTTAGAAATGTGATAAGGAAATATATCTGCTTACTTGCTTTGTAACATCTTTTTAACACACATATTCCGCAAACCAAATTTTTTTCATTTTCATTAACATGAAAATATAATTGTATAGTAAAGTAAAAAAAAAGTAGATTTTTAATGTTGGAATAAGAGATGACAATTCATAATTATAACCTATTTTAGTCACCTATCAGAGCTTTGCTATAAGCGTTAAGTGGTAAGATGTCCGAACCTGTAGGAACGTCAACCGGACGTTTAACCAGGTTATTTTCCGTTGGATAATTGTACATTAATGTGATAGTATAATGGTTTCACTAATAGTATTAAAATATTTATTTATAGATCTTCCAGCCAACCCGTTACAAGGAAATGTTATAAGCAAAGATAATGAAATATTGACTTGGTGTAAAAGAAATTCATCAAAATTCAGAGATAAAAAGAAAATTAAAAAAACTATCTAGTGAAAATTACATGACAAATAGTACACATAAAATAGACGATATATATACTTAAACACACATACGTACATATATACACAATAAAGTATCTTCACGCCCATATCCCCGAAGATGTAGGCAGAGGCACAACCCACGACTAGCCGAAGATACTAAGTCCAACAATGTAATAGGTGGCAAGCCTATTGCCAACCGGGGACGTATCCTATCCCGAACAACATTTTTTAATAAAAAATTTGAAAAATCTAATTTTCTTTTTGTTGCCGGACCCGGGATTCGAACCCGGCACTTCGTGCAGTCAAGTCCAACAACTGAACCGCTAGACCACAGAGACATACACACATATATACATACATACATACATACATACATACACATATACATACATATATATACAACATACATAATTTACATATTTTACGTTGTTTTTGTTCAAAATTTATCCCCTAACTTAAACGGGTATGAAAATTGTGTTATCATATTTTATTTTGTAGGGTCTTAAATATGTAATTTTTCTATCAAAAAATAAAATGTACCTACATTAAAACTACTTTTTAAATAAACATTTTTTTTTCAATTCACGTCTCAAATAACGGAAAAGGGTAATGAAACTTAATAACAAAATGAAATTTGTATGATTAAAACTTTTTTTTTCTTTTTTTTTATGACATGATATGGGACGGCACACAAGCAGACGGATTTCCTGATGGTAAGAATTTAACGCCGCCTAGGGCCACCAAAGGTGGTAATGATGCGTTGCCAACCTGAGGCCGAGATGTTAGACCTCGAGCAAAAGTAAGTTTACTGGTTATCTTACCCTCCGAACCGGAACACGTCAAAGGCAAGCACTGACGTTATGGCGGTAGGAATAGGCAAGGCGGTGGTACCAATCCGGATGAGTCGCTGCGAAACTCTACCACCTAGTCAGATATCACGGTGACAGTGACGGTAAGCCTATGCTCGCCTTTTACGAGCTGCCTGGCAGATGGTCTATTCTGCAAAGGAGCCCGTACCAACACGGGGGAACTATAAATTTAGTTTTTATTTAGGCACTCCACGTATTTCTCGCAGACGGAAAGTTAAATAACAAAATTAAAAATAACATCAACAACAGTTAAAAATTACATCGATATGTCAATTACTAAGAAACTAAAAACTAAAAGTTTCTTACTAAATGCTGTTAAAATGTCTTGTTATCGCCTCTTTGATCCAGCGGTCTGGTGTCGGACTTGACTTCTTTGGGTCCCGGATTCGATCCCCGGGTCGGGCAACAAAAAATATAAGAAATTGTATATTTTCAATTTTCTAATAAAAATGACGTCCCCTATGCCCGGTTGGCGATAACCTTTGTCATATAGCCACATAATATGCCACATTGTGGTACTTAGTGTCTTCGGCTAGCCGTGGTTGGCCTAGTTGTACCTCGGCTTACCTCTTCGGGGATATGGGCGTTAAGATACTTTTTAAAATGTTAACAAGTATAAAAACAATCGTTGTAGAAATTGTTATTAGAAAATTGAAAATATACATTTTCTTATATTATTTGTTGCCCGACCCAGGGATCGAATCCGGGACCTAAAGAAGTCAAGTCCTATACTAGACCGCTGGATCACAGAGGCGATAACGAGACATTTTAACAGTTGGTCAAGGGGTTAGCGTAGACGCCTAACGCTATCGACCAAAAGCGAGGCTCGGGTTCGATATTCAACGGGGGCAGACATTTGTGTGGCGAACATCTGATTTTCTGTATTTCTGGGTGCTTATTAATTTTATTTCAGAATCTAATTGAGTATTTCGATATATTACACTATTGACTAACATCCATAACACAAGCACATAACTCCCTTACTTTAGAGTTCGATCAATTAGTGTAATTTTTCCAGGGATATTTATTTAAAAAAAAAGTAAAAATATTTATTTATTTCTTGTATTGCAACATTTAGCACGTTTTACACAGTATATAATATGTTTATACAATCTTGGAAGAAATAATATACCTTCTCCACATTCGTAATGTCATTTGTCATTTAAAAGCCAAAAATAATATTTATTACGTCGTATATAATGTACGTCCGTAGACTGTATTATTTATAGGTTTTGTGTGTAGGTACAATTCCATTACGGGCTTGATATGAAAAAGCTATCAAGTTGTATTTGTTTTTTCTATTTTATCGTCGTGTCGTATTATTAAATTCGTATTCTAGATACATTTGAGCAGAATACAGTATCAAGTGAAGGAAACGTTTTGTGAATAAATTTGTTCATAGTATTTTATGAAGATAATATGAAATTAATATTCGTATAACCTGAAAAAATTTCTTTTAATGACTAGTTAACTAGTTATTATTGAGTTGGAGTCACTTGGCCATAAGTAAAGAATTTCGTTTAATTCCATTAAAATTAAAAAAATGTTTATCCCAGTACTTTTCTGTGTCTTATCCCAAATTCGCTGTCACTACACTGATTAAGATATATCATGATTTACACACACACATATATATATATATATATATATTATACATACGAATACTCTGACAAATTTAAAAAATAGTAATAAAAAATACGACGTAGAAGTATCTTCACGACTATATCCCCGATGAGGTAGGCAGAGGCACAACCAGGCACCCACGACTAGCCGAAGACACTAAGTCCCACTATGTGATAGGTAGCAAGCCTATTGCCAACCGGGCACATATCCAATCCCGAGCAAATTTTTTTTTATTACAAAATTGGAAAGACAAAATTTTCTTTTATTTTGTCCGAATCGGGAATCGAACCTCATGCAGTCAAGTTACTACGTAATCGTCTCTAAAATACGTCAAAAGAAGCAGAATATTTTAAGTAATAATTAGCACACTATCTTTACACAAAGTTCTTTGCGCGATAGGCAAAGAGTTTCCAGTGTTAAATGTCAAGATTCCTACAATCCTATCTAGCTTCATCCATATTCTCTTTTCGTACAAAAAACGTTCGTTTCGGGGACTCTTGACATCGTCCTCTCATGGTACACAAAGCGATTTGAGTCGAATACCGGGGTCTCTCCGGCTACCCGTTCTCATTCGTATTGTATTCGCAAAGTAATACTGTTTCATTATGGTCTAAGATCCGAAGTTAGGTCGACCTACACCGAGCTGATAATAGGATGAAACCGGTTTTATAACAAATTTAGCATATCAGAAAATATATTAAAAATGGGTTCGCTAGAAAAATCCTGGACCGAATATTTTTAATTATAAAAAAAAAAGTTTTTCACATTTCCATTTTTTTTCAGGCAGCCCTATATATATCAACTTAAATTGTAATAAAAATTGTGAAAATGGTAATGAAACTGCACCTATTTTTATATTTTGTTTTCTTACTATCCGATCCCGTGAAAGTAACTAGCATCGACAATTATCTGTTTATAACTGGCAATCCAGATAAACAACAGGCAACCCAACTTCTGCAACTTCGTCTTATTCCTACTTTAAGTCGGGATTCCTACTTCATTGCACAAATTAATAAATAAAAAACATTTTAAAAAATATAAAATAATGTCCAGGATTTTTTCAGGCAACCCATTTTTAATAAATTTTCTGATGTACTAAATTTGCTATAAAACCGGTTTCATCCTATTATCAGCTCGGTGTAGGTCGACCTACAACCTAACTTCGGATCTCCGACTATTATATATAATACTAGCTGAGCCAGAGTAGCCAAACTTTATATCCCATGAAATTAATGCTTCGACAAGCAGAGCAGTCTGTCAGATCCGATGTGAAACATTCCAAAATCAACAACTACTTATTATTCAAAATATAATTAAAAAAACATTTTCCAGGAGACCAAATTGTGAATCTAAACCATTCTCGAATTCCCTTGAACACACACGAAAAATTTCATCAAAATCGGTCCAGTCGTCTAGAAGGAGTTCGAGACAAACACACGAACACAAGAATTATATATATAAAGATGTAACTTTTTTTTTGTTCAGGCTCAGGAAAGTCCTACACGATGATGGGCGCTCCAGGAGCGGATGAAGGCGGCATCATCCCAAGACTCTGCGATGCGTTATTCGAAAGAATTGCAGTACAACAGTCACCTCCTGCTTTAACATACAAAGTAAGATCTTATTTCGTTTTGCCTTTTTTTACTTTTTACCTGGTTCTAATATTTACGGTTTTATCTACATATATATTAATACGTGATGCCAAAAGTTTGGACACCTTTTTACGAAAATTGCGCGGACGCAGGAGCATAAAATTTGGCACACTTATAGTTTATGTATAGGAGAAGTGCCGAACGCTAATATTTTCCAATTACAACGCTTGTAAAGCACATTAAATCAATAAATAAAACATTACCCACAGTACCATGCATTTGACACACACAAACAAATATATTGATTATAACGATAAAAGATCACAGATGGCGCACAAATAACTAATAAAGTTTAGTAGTTGGTCTTGAGAAATGAAGATGGCGTTCTTATCAACAAGATATTAAAATTTAAATCTAAATAAAATTATTTAAGTTGCAATTTTCCGCCAAAAAATGTATACGTATTATTGGTAGGTCGAGCAGATACTACTGTACCTGCTACTGTACTAGTATCTGCTCGACCTTTGTGGAGTTTTAGCTTCCGGTAAGTCCAATTTATTCTTAGCGCACTATTTTGTCTGTTTTGTTTCGCAATAATACGTATACATTTTTGGCGGAAAATTGCAAATTTAATAATTTTATTTAGATTTAAGTATGGATTTCCGCAAAGTAACGCCTTCTTCTATTAATATTAAAATTTATTATGAGCGTCATACAGGTATGTCGCTGACCTGCGGTCAGGATGTCAGGTCTATTGGATCAGTCTAGCATGGCAGGGTAGCTTCAGACTGTCACTGTCATTATGGCGACAGGAATTGATAAGGCGGTTATAATTCGAGCTAGTTGCTGCACAGCAGGTTGAGGATACCAGGACTATCAAGAGGAAACGGTAGGTTTTATTGTATGTGTCGTATCCTCTCAAGATGACTCCTCTAGTTTTATTATGGGTTTTCTTGACTCTAAACTAGCTTTTTTTTATAATAATGGTAAGCTAACAAGCAGACGGATTTCCTGATGATAAGAAATTCACGCCGCCTGGAGAAATCAAAGGTGGTAATGGTGCGTTTCCAAACTGAGGTCGGGATGTTAGGCCTCGAGCAAAATTCAGTTTATCGGCTACCTTACCCTCCGAAACGGAACACGTCAACGGCAAGCATTGGACGTTATGGCAGCAGGAACAGGTAAGGCTGTGGTACCAATCCGGGCGAGTCGCTGCGAAACTCCACCACCTACTAGGATGTCACGGTGCTAGTGACGGTAAGCCTATGCTTGCCTTTTACGATGTGTCTGACAGGAAGGCAGATGGTCTAGGAGCCTAGGTCTGCAAAGGAGCCCGGACACACAGGGAAAACATATAGTAAACTTATATACGGTGATAGAACCCTCTTATAGACACTAAGTCAGAGTTAAATATTTAACCCAAAAAAGTGCAAGAGGTCTGACGATAAGATATCTACATGAACGCTATACTTTTCGGCAGTTAATTCAAAACACTTTTACTTTACGCTTCGACACTACACTTTACATAAACTACGCATAGTTAAGACAAACTACGAATTCTTGATTTTAAGAACCGGGCATAGATGGATAGTATAAATAATTGGATTACGTAGGAATTATCCATCAAAATCAAGGGTGGCTGGAGATAGTGATTTATGTGCGCCACAACCAGGGTCATCTGTTGTAGGCCATTAGTTTTCTATGGTCTATCTTTATATGGTCTAATATAAAAGTATAATTTTATAGTAACGATGAAAAAAATATCTAGTCGAATTTAAAAAAGACTCGAAGAAGCTTACTGTGCTCAATAAAGCTTATACTTACTTTATAGATAGCAGTTCGATCTCAAAGTGATACTGTTACTGTTGATAGTTGGGGACGCGGGCTTCTCAGTTTCTACCTGTTTTTTGTCTGTTGATAGGAATCAGAATATACTAGCTGACCCGGGAGACGTTGTTCTGCTACTTTTTTGATGTGATTTTACTAAAAAAATAGGGTGAGTTATCCTTATCATTTAAGGGTATGAAAAATATGTGTTGACCGATTCTCAGACCTACTCAAAATGCTCAAAAAATTTCACGAAAATCTTTCGAGCCGTTTCGGAGGAGTTCAATGACGCACACCGTGACACGAGAACTTTATGTGTTAGATTTGCTTCACATAGATCACACAAAGATATTTGTGACGCATTATTTGTTTATATATTAAAACCATATTAAAACTAACTAAAAACTACCACCGAATAGGAATGCGGCCTCTGACTGTAAAGGTCGGGCGAAAGAAACTCGAAACGAGATTGCCTTATTCTTTTATAAATCATATTTACAAAAATAGATGACATTTTAACATTAATGCTCTCTCTAATCAGTTGCATCCGCTCTAGGCAGATATCGCTCTGCCGTCGTAAAAGGCTGCGGTGTGGTAGTTAGACTGGGGACCCCACTACTGTACGGTTTGCTCTGTGCCTCCGTCCGGAGTTGCGGTCCACAATGCGTTGCATTGACTCCGTCTTGGAATTATTGTCGTGACAACATCTTATAATACGATGGAGCCGGCTGCACGACACAAAAAAAAGACTCATGCGGCGTTACCTCGCTCTGAGGCGTTCCATTTAAGGAAGTGCAAGCGAGAGCGCGGAACGAACGACAAAGAGGCACAATCGGCCTCCGTTCTTGTGACGTTGACAAGGTTCCTTGGAATCCACCTTAGCTACCTTACTCATCCTAATTTATAGGCTATACTCATTTATTTTCATTTATTTTCATCCTATAGGTGGAGGTGTCATACATGGAGATATACAACGAGCGCGTCCATGACTTACTCGATCCGGAGACGACGCGGCGGTCGTTGCGAGTCCGTGAACACGCCGTGTTGGGGCCGTACGTGGACGGTCTCTCCCAGCTAGCCGTCACGTCATTTCACGTGAGTATATTTCAGTTTTTCAGAAAAAAAATCAGATAAAAAATGTAATAAAAAATGTTATGTTTAGTGAAACCAAATAAGTATTTTTTTTTGAGTTTACGATACCAATATGTCTTTCTTTTTAGAGATGATAAGCAAAATTTCAAAGCTGACATATCGTACCAGAAGTGTAAATTAAATAAAGTATAAAAGGGATACTAGCTGACCCGACAAATGTTGTCCTGTCTTAACTATGAACCAACGAAAGTACGTGATGCGATAATCAAGGGAAGCTGGGATTTTTATATATAAGAGATAAGTTGGATGATAAAAATGAGAATTTCAATTAATTAATTTACACACACACACAAACATTTTTACACGCCAAGTCCCTAAGACAGACACCATGGAGTGCCTTGATCTCTTTGTAGATCTGCCTAGCTTACTCCACATTCATCACTCTTTTCATACTAACACACTGGTTTTGGGAACTCTTGAAACCCAAATGTCAAACAAACTAAGTATCTTGAAATGTCAAACTAGGTCTTACCGATATACAACGTTATTGTAGATGGATATAGGTAATAGTCATCCACATTATCGTTAAAACTAATTAAAAGAAAATAAAATCTAGGATCAGGTTCTACCCGTCAAATATATTGAACCAGTCTTGAACAAGCAGCTCAGATGATCTATTTACAGGAAACAAAAATGTTTGGATTAATGGCCACCTGCCAACCCAGGTCCCGTTTCATCTTCTTGGTCACGACTGACGAATCGTGACCTTTAGCTATGATGACGTGAATCGTTTGCTGTGATTGCTCTCTACGTTGTGTTTTCGTGACTACTCAAAGGTCAATTATTCGTCGTCATTCCTCATCACTATTCAGTCATTAGCCGTCATCACAAAATGGTGTGGACAGTGCAGAGTTCAGTAACTGTTCTTCGATGAGACAAATTCTTTAGCAGAAGTAGAAATATTTTCTTTTGAGATAATTTAATGTTTATTTTGGCATAGGCAAAGTTGCAGAGGGTTTTTTTTACAAAGGAGAGTTTCTCCTTTTACAGGGAGAGTTACAGACAGAGTTTACTAGCCACTATTACTACATTTCAAAACAGTACAAGTGTATCTTCATTTGAAATATGGATACTTGAAAGTTTTACCAAGCGATGGAAAATATCAAATAGTAGTTAAATCAGACATCCATGCTTTTCCATACTATTTCTATTTTCTTATTATTCCATTCTTACTATATTTAATATAAGTATACAGTATATCGGTTTGTTAGGCTTTAAAGTTATACCAATTTTGGTGAAATCTTGTATCAAAATTACTTCTAAAGGTCTACGAGCATAGTAGGGTTATAAATTATGTATGAAAATCCGTGCTACGCCAAACAAGTCGGGAGTAAATGGCTACCTAGTACAGTAGTATATTTTTAATTATGCGCTTCGGCTATATTCGTCAAGCTTCGGAAATCCGAATGTATTTTAAAGATATCGATATAGAGTTGTTATTACACATAATTAATCATTTCGCTTGATTTAGATTAGGTCAGCCAATTTAAAAATAAAAGTATAAAGTGTAAAAGGGTAAAAAGTGTAAAGCCGAAGCAAATAATTCAAATAGTAGTACTTGTAAGTCATAATGCATTGCATCATAATATGGCGACATTACTTTTTTCTTCAAACTGTGTTTTTTCGCGTACAAAAGTACAAAATGTAATAAAAGACTTCTGTAAATAGTTTACCGCAAAACAAGATTAGATCAGCAATTTACCTCAAGACAGAATTGCCACTAGAATTTCTTATGTAATATTCAATAGGGTTGCTATAAATAAAAGGGTACAAAATGTGATACTTAGTCGAATAGGTTTTTGAGATTTTAGTTGTTTTTTTTGGATTGGCTTACAGAATTTACACAATGGTCGGCATTTGGTGTGACATTATTGTGATATATTATTTTAAAATTACATTTGTCCTTTTTTTTACAATACACTTTATTTAACACTTTGATTTTCTTAAGTCGACGGGTTTTACATTTTACAGCTTTACCTTTTTTATTTGTCAGAGGTCAGCGAACGTGCACACGGTTATTATGATGGTAAGAGACAACCGTGACCTTAGACACCATAGATGTTATAGGTGCGCCTTTGTCCTGTGGTCATGATGTTAGCCTATTGTGAAAGCCTATAGTCTACCCTACTTTCCATAACGAAACATGACGGTAATTATGCCTGCAGCAATAGATAAGGCCGTGGATTCTTACCCGGGAATGTTGCTGTATGGTATCTACCATCAGTGGTTTTATTGGGAGAGACCTGTTTAATCCGTACTAGCATCTTGCGTACAGCTTGGCAGGAACGCAGATGGTCTATTCTACACTGGAGACCCGGATCAAGTATCAACCCGAACTTAGCAATTAAATATAAGATGTAGAATTACTTCATTGTACACATTCAAAATTTTTGTTTGTCATTTAATTACTTCCCATAAATAAAAAATGATTAATTGTAAACAAAACAAGAAATTCAGTTAGCTTAAGCGTTAATACATATAAAGTGTTAAACTTTATGGTGAAAAAGTAAAATGGATATACAAAAACTGCAATTGTTTAGCTGTATTGGTCGTTTGTTCGTAAAAACGTAGACGACCGACCTGATGGACTTTTGCCTAACACCATAGATGTTACTGGTGTGTCGCTATCTTAAGTCACGTGTAAGTCTACCGGTAACCTCACCCAGCATGAAGCTCGACATTTAGTGTCGACACGAAAGCAAGCAGCAACAATAAGTGAGATTGCCATTCTAAGCGAACACAACCTAACACCAAGCAATAGTTTAGAAAGATAATAGACTACAGGCCCATGTCAAAAATAGATGGTTCATATGAACCACCAGGTTACGTATATAGGACGATATAACAGCATAAAATAATATGATTCAGCACTATGCCGTCACCTGTAAGCTGTCCAACTGAGTGCAGGTGAAAATTCAAAAGTGCAGGTAGAGTGAGTCCATTTTGGTCATTTATTTTTGTATGTCATTGTTACCATCGGATTGAAACAGTATGAAACTGATGCTGTACAGAATCAAGTGACCAAATTTATTCCGGAAATTGTAAGAATATTAAAAAAAATACCGGATTTGTGGCACACCATTTTTTACGGCACCACGCGCTTTCTTATTATTTGTCATGGTTCTATCGATGATAAAAATGCCGTACAAAAATAAATGACCAAAATGAAATCACTTTTGAATTTTCACCTGCACTCAGTTGGATATAGGTGACGGCATAGTGCTGAATCTTATTATTTTATGCTTTTATATCGTCCTATATACGTTACCTGATAGTTGATATGATCCATCTATTTTTGGCATGGGCTGTAGTCTATAACTCTATACAAGTCAGTCTAAAAATAAATTTGATACAGAATATAATCTTGCCAAGGTTTCATCACGATCATTGGGCAGTTTCGTAAAATGTCTCCCTATATTTTCTTGTTTTGGTATTCCACCGGCTCCTCTTGAAATTACATTTACATTGCTAAGTTGCAACTTACAAGGATAAGGTTTTGTGGCATAGTCTTTCGGTTCAGAAATAGATTTGGGACATTTTGTATGTAGTTTGCAAACATACGAAGTTCTTTAGTTTGATATTAAGCTTAGAAACTTTCTCTTCCTTTATACGAATTAGTGCGACGTTTTATAATCCAACTAGCTGCTCCGGCGAACTTCGTACCACCCGTTCAGTTTGTATGGTAAAAATTCAAATGTTGATTTTCCTGCTCACCTCACAGGCCAATGGGATAAAAAGTATCATATGTCCTTCTCCTGATTCCAAGCTACATTGCTATCAGTTTAGCCGTTCTTGGGTTATAAATAGTGTAAGTAACACGACTTTCTTTTAAATATATTGGGGAAAATTTTAAATCTTGTCTCTGTTGTATTTGATGTTTATATAGTGTATACCTTTCTTGTAAAACTATATTTAAAAATACAGTGATAAACAGTTTTTCCTGTAAGTGGTCTTATTTTCGATCCAGTGGTAGGTTTTAGAATTATATGGACGCGCCATAAGAACCTTTGCGTGGTCTATATGGAAAAAAGAGTGTGTACGTAACAATTCAAAAATACCAAATAAAAAGGTTCGCAACTATCTTTAGGGTGTTGCTTTTTTCTGTCTAACTTCAGACTGTCACACTTATCTGTCGGTGTGCGCGCGCATCGTAAAAATTCACTCTCATCATTTTTCCCAATCGCGCCAAAAGAAGTATAACTTCATAAATGTTATGTTTTTTCTTTAATGCCTTTCATGTAAAGAATTCACTTGTTACATTAGTTGCATCTAGACAAAATAGACGAATTTATTGAACTCAAAATTAAATATACTAAGTTTATTTTTTATATTTTTATTTTCAGGCATATTTATTCATTTGTGTTTGTGTTTTGAGTGCTTAGGTCGTTACTTTTACGTAGAAATCTAAATAAATTTAATAAACATCCAGACACATAAATAAATTCATGTATTCGTGGTTCAGTCGGGAATCGAACCCGAGCCTTATAAATGCCTTACGGTGTTTGGCGTGTACACTAACCACTCGAACAACAATTAAAATAATGACTACACAGATACGATCTTTAACGTACCTTATAAACTAGGTAATTATAGAAGACACGCAATTTCACTACAGTGACCTTCAGGAAAGCATTATGCCAAAACGGCTATCAAATGGAACTAAAGTTGGAATTGCTATTGCCCTGGAGATTAGCCATTTAGGCAGGTTCATTACGGTGAAAGCTGAACTGTTTCCATTTTGTGGGTGCGTGGGTAGATCACACGATAGATGGCTTCGCACGAAAAAGGTTATTTTATAGCCTGTATATATTTAAAAATTCGCAAATTCGTTTCAGATATACAGGTTTTTGGATTAAAAACTTCAAAGATTTTGTATTGACAGTATTCTTAGCTGAGGGGTTAGCGTACACGCCTTTTTTGTGGGTTTCCTCTTGGATACCCGCCACTTTCGGGGGAAATGACGGGTTATGTCGGACTTTTACCGACTAACGCTCACGGTGCTCACGGTTCACCCCTTCGCCAGGTACCGGGGCTGTGGGAAAGCTTTCGCACCCATCCACTGTCCCGGCGGCACTTGATTTCTTGATCTCCTTCAGGCAGGCCCGCTCAACAGGGAGCCGCATACCATCGAAAGTGGTGCACGGAGACACAGCGTACACCACTTCGGGGTTCTAGTGGCGACAGGCACATGTCGCAACCCCATCGCGACTGGGTGGGCAAGATGGAATGCCCACCCTTCTCCTTCGCGGGCTAATAACTACCACCCCACGCAGGTCAAACAGCCCACTGCCCTCTCTGCCTACCCCATAAGGGACTTGGTGTGAAGATATGTATGTATGTATGGGGGTAGGTGTGTGATGAATATAAATGTATTTATTTTAGGGTCTGGGTGTATATTAATTTATACTGGTGTCCACTTAAGTATTTCTACGTATTACACCCATAACACAAGTATATAATTTGCTTACTTTGAGGTCAGATCGATTTGCTTAATTTTTCAACCACATAACCGGTTTTTGACGCGCGCATGCTTCTCATTTTAAATATAAATAGTAAGACTGTCATGTATACCCATTATAGCCTACTTACTAGTGATGAACTGGCTTTATTTAAATGCATATTTTTTGTAATGCTTAGTATATTTTAATTCAGTTAATGTTGAGGGTTCATTGTCATGGGAGAACAAAATTGTCTAGACAAACTATAAAAGTTTACAGACAATTTTATTTAAATTTAATTGGGTTTAAGAGTTGATAAATAAATAAATAAATAAATAAAAAAAATAAATTGATATTTATTATTTACTAGCTGTTGCCTGCGTGCTTAATGGTCCTATAAAAACAATTTTTCGGGATAAAAACTTATCCTATGTGTTAACCCAAGTTACCTTCTATGTATGTCCCAAATTTTATAAAAATCGGTTCAGCAGTTTTTGCGTGAAGAAGTAACAAACAAACATACAAACTTTCGCATTTATAATATTAGTAGTTCTTACTTATTTCATGAAACAAAACCCGCCATCTCGATGTCAATTGATTCATTAACCAACCTCTTTATGTTTCGTGTCAGGCAGCGTATGGGAAATACTCGTATTAACATATAGGTGTCAGATATCGGTTCTATTAAAGGTCGGCTTAACAAAGATAAGGAATCTTTATTGAGTCGGCCCGTAATAGCTTCTTGGTAGCTAAGTAATAACACCACTATGTAGGATGTACCTTCACCACGTATCTATCTACAGACTGATGTTAGGCAATAGTAATCGGTTTCATAGCATTAAGTCTGCCTGCCTATTCTGACTTGTATATGCTAAGAGTGACGGACCTCACAGTCACGTAACGTCTTTTAAGAAGATGTCCAGAAATATATAGTGGACGTTGTAAAAAAGTAACTTAACGCCCATATTCCCACAGCCGTAGGCAGAGGCACAACCAAGGCATCCACGACTTGCCGAAGGCACTAAGTCCCACAATGTGATAGGTGGCAAGCCTATCGGCAACTGAGCTCATATTCCAATCCCGGGCAACGTTATTTTTGAATAGAAAATTGAAAATATACATGCCCGACCCCAGAATCGAACCAGGGACCTCAAGAAGTCAAGTCCGACGTTGGACAACTAGAGCACAGAGGCGATTAAACTTTATTATTTTAAAAGAAATAAATAACTAGGCGGCTCTCCTGATTCCTTCTTTCTCTTGAAGTGACAACGATCGCATATGAATACCATACATGCTATTCGTCCACCGGTGTCTTATGGACGGGATTTTAAACCACGCTTTCAGCTTCCCTACCTTATGAAGACAGGATTTTGCAGGGCCTGCTGCTGCATAGCGCTCTACCATCTTCATATGACTCACTGCACTGGTGGAATGCTCCTTTAACCTAAATTGATTACTTTATGCTATAAATAAGGTTCCGATGCCGACAAAACACGCGGGTAAAAATACATAATTCGTACTTTGCAAGTAGCGTTATACGTGATACCAAACCGGCTATCATTTGTCTCTTACCACCAGAAGAGCAATGTCCTTATTCGATGTCTTATGCTATACAAAAGTATCAAATTATACTGATGTTGAAATTGGCAGTGCCGAGGAGATTACCCATTCTGACAGGTTCATTACTGCGGGAGCTTAACGGTATCCATTATGTCGCTGCGTGGGTAGATCGCACGACAGACAGATGGCTTAGCACTCGAAAGGTTTAGTATTTTACCCTGTGTATTTTACAATGAAATGTTTGGAATTTCGTAGATGGCATTGTTTTAGAATTTGGATGTTTTTTGATTTGTAATACAGTGAAAAAGTACGTTCTTGCCAGAGCATAAAAAAGTTGCTGTTAACAAGTTATATTTTAACAGCACTGAAACATCAAAAACCGACCTAGATTTCGAGAATGTTGTCTGAGTTGACTAAAATTGAGTACTGTCTTCGATGTCACTGGGATTTCATCGTCAGATCTAGATTTGCCACCAAAAAAATAAATAAAAAAAGATTTATATTAAATTGTTTCCATCCTTGGCCCTTAGTGAAATTTCATAATGTATTTTATAATATATGAAAACACTAGCACTATTTCACTTTATATACTGTGTTAACTATTGTTACAATAAGTTAACATAGAAGGTGCTGTAAAAGTGTTTTTTGAAAATTTATAAAGTAACACTGTGCAAGTGTTTTCATATATTTAAATAATCGATTCATAAATGACAAAAACAGTCGATTAAAATACATTAAAAATATAGCCGCGCATATAACCTACTTCCTTTTTTGAAGTCAGTTAAAAATAGTGTTAGTTTGTTCTATTACTGTTGGGTGTTGAATAAAAATATGTCGTATTATTATTATTTTGTAAATTCTATGCTCAGGCCAATACCATGTTTTTTTTTATTGGTCTAATATTCTATGTTGTTACTTAAGAGATGTTTGTAGATGTTGTGACCGTGAATTGCATAGCCTCAGAACGCAAAGGATTTTAAATCCTTTAAAATATCGAGTGTTATCCCATCTCAAGGTTTTTTGAAGTTAAAGTGAGCTGTAAATGTTAATCTATTTTTTATTCGTTTCGAAACTTGACCCATGTTGGTCCAAAGCCCTTGAGAAAATTATAGGCAGCTGTTTTACTACCAAGTTACTTTACTACTTTGTTTACCATTAGCACTGTGACTAAAACTATGTGGTTTAGGGGATGACTTTGTATTTATTCTTGCCGACGTAAGTGCGCGCCACTGTCGCGTTTCGGTCATTCGATACGTCACAGGGAACCAAAAGTATTCCAAGTAAAACTTAGAAACTCCCATTTCTTTATAATTTCGTTACGAGGTAGGTAAAATGTACGCATTATTAGGTGTAATTTAGAGGCCCAAAACAAAAACCACTCAGCTGGGTCTTGATAAAATTTGTATTGGACCACCTCGAAAACCAGACCTACCTATCATCAAAATCTGTACGTTATTACATACAAAAAATATGGG
>NJDC01001406.1:302173-325104 GCA_002245475.1 Calephelis virginiensis
TTTTACTACCAAGTTGCTTTACTACTTTGTTTACCATTAGCACGTAGTAGTATTTATTCTTGCCACTGTCGCGTTTCGGTCATTCGATACGTCACAGGGAACCAAAAAAGTATTCCAAGTAAAACTTAGAAACTCCCATTTCTTTATGATTTCGTTACGAGGTAGGTAAAATGTACGCATTATTAGGTGTAATTTAGAGGCCCAAAACAAAAACCACTCTGCCGGGTTTTGATAAAATTTGCATAGGACCACCTCGAAAACCAGACCTACCTATCATCAAAATCTGTACATACAAAAATATGGGATCCAATTGAGTATCTTTTTTTGGAGTAGGCTAAAATATATTTTTTTTCATTTATTTCATAAAAATAATATTTTTTTTACAAAATGCTTTGCAATACCTTATATTGGCTTATCCGCAAGCTTAACTGCTTTTTTTTTTAATTATTACTAACTCACTGCTCCCCGTCACTATTTAAATTGTAATACTTTAATATATAATAGTAATATATGTATATAATAAATCGCATGTCATAACATTGTTACTAATCACTACGTATTATTGAAAATTACGTTCACGTAAAGCAGTACTATTTAAATTATGCGCTTCGGCTATATTCGTCAAGCTTCGGAAATCCGAATGTATTTTAAAGATATCTATATAGAGTTGTTATTACATAATTAACCATTTCGATTAAATTTAGATTAGGTCAACCAATTTAAGAATAAAATTATAAAGTGTAAAAGAGTAAAAATTGTAAAGCCGAAGCGCATAGGTACTGTACATATTATTCTAAAATGTATATAAATTTCATGTTGACAAATTTTGTGTATGTAGAAAAGGCCGCATAATTTTGTCTAAACAACGCAGGCATGATGGATGGCTGACATCGTTTTATTAACGGTTATTCGTTTTGTATTGTTTTACGGATGATTTATATTGTGACGCACGCGTAAAAGTTACGCAATTTATCGACGCATCGGTTTTCGGGTTACGGTTTGCGGCTATGAATATTTTATAAAAACTTTTTACACCCTAGTATTAACATTTCGCTGTAGAACGTAAGTTAGACAAAAAACGTATATGTGAAATGTGAAATAGGATCTTAAGTCCGGAATGAAAACGCCCAAAAATAAAAAAATAAATGTTTTACGTAGCGTAGTTACAAGCGGTTTATGTAAAAAGTTCAAGCTACCTTTAACTGACCGATTGGTGTCGGTCTGTCGGTTAGCTTAATTAAAATTATAGTTTGTATTAAATTATATAAATTAAAAAAAAATATAGTTTGTATTTTGCGCGCTAAAAGACTATACTTTCAACTTAAACTTTTATTAGAGTACTTTACTCTTTATCCTATCCTATTAATATTATAAATGCGAAAGTTTGTAAGTATGGATGTATGGATGTTTGTTACTCTTTCACGCTCGAATGGCTGAACGGATTTGTCTGAAATTTGGAAGACAGATAGATTGTGACCTGGATTAACATATAGGCTATTTTTAATCCCGATCGCACACCGGGTTTCTGTGAAAACTCGGGCGAAGCCGCAGGTAGCAGCTAGTATAGTATATTGATAAGACGGTATGAGTGCTTTCAAAAAAATATTAAATCGGACTACTCTAAAATGATTATGCGTGATGTAACATGAAATTCTTCAGTTAAAATATATCAATAACGAATCTTATAAATAATTTGCAACCCAATTTCGAAGCAAATACTTAACTCGGAGCACATGGGTCTGTATTTATTGATATGACGGTATGAGTACTGTAAAAAATATCAAAATCAGACTACTCCGTAGAAAGTCGCTCGTGGTGTAACATGAAAAAAAGAAACAAATATACAATACTAGCTGTTGCCCGCTTGGTTGATATTCCTATAGAAACATTTTTTCGAAATAAAAACTATCCTATGTGCTAATCCAAGTTACCCTCTATGTGTGTGCCAAATTTCATGAAAATCGGTTGAGCAGTTTTTGCGTTAAGAAGTAACATACAAACAGACAAACTTTCGCCTTTATAATATTTCGTCGATTGAAATATATTATCAACCATTAATCGTATTTGCAGCTCAACGACGAAAGCAAACACTTAACTTACATTCGGAGCTCGACTGCCTCCATTTTATAAAATGAAAACTCAATTGTTGCACATTTCTTATTCATTCCGCCATTGTTTTACAAGTGAGCTTAACAATATTCAAACAACCGCAATTTCGTTATATTGTACGCGCAATTTGGTATTTAATCTAGGGAAATGAGCGAATCGCTCCGCTTTGGTATGTCCGAGTCGGGAGATATTACTCTCATTATACGCGATTGAAATTGTTTAAGTGCGGTTTATTTATGGCTTCGAAAAAAAATATATTTACATAACACATTGTGGTTGTGTATGTTGGTATGAATAAATAGTTTTGGAACGTCTTTACATACATCTTCAGCACCTGGTAGGATCTGGAAATCTTTGTAAGTGCTAAAAGCATAAGAATATTCGGAACATCAAGGTCTTTGTGGTCTAGCGGTCCGGGTGTTGGCCTTGAATTTATGAGGTCCGGGCTTCTATTTTCGGGTCGGGCAGCAAAAAAGAAAATGTGGTTTTTCCAATTTTATAATAACAAAAATGTTGTCCGGGATTGGATGTGTGCCCGGTTGGCGATAGGCTTGCCACCTATCACACTGTGGGACTTTAGCGTCTTCGGCTAGTCGTGGGAGGCGCCCAGTACTAGCCTGTGCCTCTACCGAATTCTTTAGGGATGAAAGACGTGAGGATACTTTTTTTAGAATGTCTTAATTTGCTGTGGAAAAACTTAATATTATAATTGTTTTAATTCACGGCCACATCTAATATATAAAATTCTCGTGTCACGGTGTGCATGATTGAACTTCTCCGAAACGGCTTGACCGATTCTAACGAAATTTTGTGAGCATATTGAGTAGGTCTGAGGATCGGCCAACATCTATTTTTCATACCCCTAAGTGATGAGGGTGACTCACCCCAATTTTTTTTCACTAAAATTACATTAAAAATATAGCGGAACAACATCTGCCAGGTCAGCTAGTTACCTATAAAATTTATATGCACTGTGGTCAAACCAAGTAAATGGACGTTGATAATAGAAAGTGAAAAGTAAAGGTATCTTCACGCTCATATCCCCGAAGAGGTAGGTAGAGGCACAACCAGGGCACCCACGACTAACCGAAGATACTAAGTACCTCAATGTGATAGGTGGCAAGCCTATCGCCAACCGGACACATATCCTATCCCAAGCAAAATTTTTTTTATTAGAAAATTGGAAAAACTCAATTTTCTTTTTGTTGCCCGACCCGGGATTCGAACCCGGGGCCTCATGCAGTCAAGTCCAGCAACTGAACCGCTAGACTACAGAGGCGATTCATTGATAATAGACTCATATGAAAAAAGATTTTCAGCGTGGAATGCAGTTACGTAAGTGGGTAATGGCGTCGAGTAAAGAGAGAAGAGGCGAGGGCTTTTGAGGTTACACCCCTAATAGGGCATGTTCCTTTGTGCTTGCAATTGTTGTAATTAACTTAAATACATCTCGTGTGGAATAAGCTCCTTGTTCCCGACTGACTACAGTTACTAAGCACTAAAATAGTTTAAAATGTAAAAGGCTTTTGGAAACGAAACTTTTAAAGCGCTAATTTTATTTGAAACTTAAAAAAATCTGTTCTAGGTGACTTAAAAATGGATTTGGCAAATTCTCTACGAATTTATTTTTTGTTTCAGGTTTTGTCATTCTTGACATTTTTGGTGCTCTATTTGCTTGTATTGATTGCAGATTATTAGGACAACAAACACGTACTTTCTAGGTATCACAAGAGAAAATACAGCTTCGCTCATGTTATCAAAAATAGGATAAAGAAAGATAAATACATGAATGATAACTAGACATAGATATAAAAATAACGTTAAGGTAGCATTTTTTTTACAAACCTTTGTGGTTTTTAAATGCTTCTTACACTTAATATTGTATTATGGGTTTAGTCAGTAAATAAATTAAAAAAAAATAGCGTTGGAATGCGACGACCCCGCTGCGCGGTGGTGATGAATCCGTAATCTTCACTACTAGTGTAGTCAGTCATGATAATGTGTTTAGTGCTGTACAGCAGCTAACCCGGATCGGTACTACCGGCTTATTTAATCCCGCCGCCTTAGCGTCTGTGCTCGTCGTTATTGTATTCAGTGCAGTATGGTACGGGTCAGTGTATGGTAGCCAGTAGACTTGCACACGAGAAAGATCCCGACCATGTGATAATAAAGCACGAGTACTATCTAAGGTGCCTGTAGGCGATGTTTTATCATGAAAATAGTCGCCTGCTTGTTCATTATTTTAATTTTTTATATTTTTTTATGATATTGGAAGGCAAACAAGCTGGTAAGAAATTCTCGCCGCCTAGAGACACCAAATGTGGTAATGGTGCGTTGCCAACCTGAGGCTGGGATAACCTCGAGCAAAAGTAAGTTTATCGGCTATCTTACCTTCCAAACCGGAACATGTAATAACGTTATGGCGGCAGGAATAGGTTAGGCGGTGGTACCAATCTGGGTG
This sequence comes from Calephelis virginiensis, assembly GCA_002245475.1. Lineage (NCBI taxonomy): Eukaryota > Metazoa > Arthropoda > Insecta > Lepidoptera > Riodinidae > Calephelis > Calephelis virginiensis. The sequence goes on from NJDC01001406.1 coordinate 306,744, forward strand.
AGTCGCTGCGAAACTCTACCACCTTGTCAAATGTCACGTTGTTAGTGACGGTAAGCTTATGCTCGTCTTTTACGAGCTGCCTGGCAGGAAGGCAGATGGTCTGTTCTGCAAAGGAGCCCGGACAAACACGGGAATTAAATCTAAAGTAATCTAAAGCTTCATAAAAAATCGTTCAATATTCATAAAAAAGTATTTTCACGCCCATATCCCGGAAGAGGTAGGCAGATGCACAACCTGGGTACCCACGACTAGCCGAAGACACTAAGTAATTAAGACACTAAGTAATTTAAAAACGCAATTTTCTTTTTGTTACCCGACCCGGGATTCGAACCCGGGACCTTCTGCAGTCAAGTCCAACATCTGAACCGCTAGACCACAGAGGCGATAAAAATCTAATGTAGGGATACAAAGGTGTATCGATTTCATGCTCACCTGATATACATGTAGAATGCTCGTTACGCTAGTACGCGAGCCCCTGACCCATATTCTCGAAGTAGAACTAAGTGTGACAATTTTATCAGCGTTTTAAAGTTGTATCCTTAAAGTGAAATGCGCTTTGACTGTCTAAAAGCGCTTTAAAAGGCTTGCTGCCGTCCAAACGTCTTTTCTAGTGAGTAGGAAGCTTTAAGGAATAACTTTTAAGTGAATGTGAGGTTTTTAGAGTATTGCACTCTTGGATTAGTTTTTATACGATTCCATCAAAAGACTTTTGATATTTACATAGAGCTGTTACTATGAGTTGCTATAGAGTAATTTGCGTGTCCAAATTTATAGCGCTTTTTGGCCTGAACATTTAGTTTCATAGTAACCAATAGAGTTCAAAGTTTCCATACACTACATTCCATAAACGGAGGCGCTAACGAGTATAACGCCTTAAACTCATGGTAAGGGGTGAGCCCTTGGCCACAGTTCCCACAATTGGTAAGGTTTATAAGTTGTTACAATTGTCGAATGCATAGATGTCATTGAAAAGACGTTCATAAATTATCGCACTATATCGCCGATGTTTTATTAGTCAACATCCATGTTATAACATCGATGTTTGTGGACGATATATAGATATTTTAGTAACATTGAAGTATCGCTTTCATCCCTCAAGGCGTCTGCGCCCTCGCCATGAGTTTAGGGCGTTATATTATGTCTATTAAAATAGCAGAAACACGAGGAAACACATTTGGTATTTTATATGTACACTTGCCTTCAATTTGGGCCTAGCACCTATAGTAATTACTATAGATTTCGTGATGTTGATTCGAAAGCTGACTCCAGACAAACAAACTCGTGAATTATCATACGAACGTCCGGTATCTCACGGGAATTGCCAAGACGTGGCTTGGACAATTTCTGCGCTACGGTTTCTTTAGTAAAAACTAAGAAACAAAATGCCCACATCGTGTAAAGAACGTAATGAAATAGCGAAAAAGCTCTCTAGGTTTAGGTCTCTTTCTAGTAGGAGATAACATCGCTTATAGATACTAGGTACTATAGACATTAGGTACTATAGACATTAGGTACTATAGACATTAGGTACTATAGACACTAGGTACTATAGACATTAGGTACTATAGACATTAGGTACTATAGACACTAGTTACTATAGACATTAGGTACTATATAAACTAGGTACTATAGACACTAGGTACTATAGACACTAGGTACTATAGACACTAGGTACTATAGACACCAGGTACTATAGACACGAGGTACTATAGACACGAGGTACTATAGACACCAGGTACTATAGACACTAGGTACTATAGACACCACGTACTATAGACACTAGGTACTATACACACCAGGTACTATTGACACCAGGTACTATAGACACCAGGTACTATAGACACCAGGTACTATAGACACCAGGTACTATAGACACCAGGTACTATAGACACCAGGTACTATAGACACCAGGTACTATAGACACTAGGTACTATAGAATACATTAGGTATTTTTTCAATGGATTCTTAATCCACCTTTGCAACTACCGCCTACCTTACTCATTAGCACAGAATGTAACAAAGACGTGCATTTACTTCATGGCAACAATAGTTAGTACGGAATATATAGTTACTGTAATATTATAATTTAGAATAGTCAACTTTTTTTTCCCGTGTTGGTCCGGGCTCCTTTGCAGAATAGACCATCTGCCTTCCTGTCAGGCAGTTCGTAAAAAGCGAGCACAGGCTTACCGTCACTAACACCGTGACATCTGACTGGTAGAGGTGGTAGAGTTTCGCAGCGACACACCCGGATTGGTACCACCGCCTTACCTATTCCTGCCGTCATAACGTCTTGACGTGTTCCGGTTTGGAGGGTAAGGAAGCTGGTAAACTTGCTTTTGCTCGAGGCCTAATATCCCGGCCTCAGGATGGCAACGCATCATTACCACCTTTGGTGTCTCTAGGTGTAGGTGTAAATCCGTCTGCTTATTTTGCCTACCAATATCATAAAAAAAACTTTTTTTTTAATATTGGATTAATTGGTCATATAATGCCGATATACGTACATAATTAACTATTCTCTTTCGTGCCGGACCTGGCACCGTCTATATATTTGGCGTAATCCTATGACGATAGTACGTAATTCTTGCAAGATGAAATTTGTACGCGTCGTGTATTTAATTAATCTCCACGTTAAACTTGGCTGTAGGCGGCGGAGATTAGTGAGCTTGACCGCTCAGGTTATCGCAGAGATGAACTTTAAATACATATTATCTTACGTTTCCAACATCTGCTGATTGTACATTGAAATTATTTTACGGTTGAAGTAAATTAATGAACTAAAAAATAGTTTCTTCACACTGATATCCCCGAAAAGGTAAGCAGAGGCACAATATACTCACATTTTCGTTTGGTTGTCCGACCCGGAAATCAAACCAGGAACCTCGTGAAATTAAGTCCAACACCTAGACCGCTAGACCACAGAGGCAATTAATAAATTTATTTTATTTAATACTAACCGTCGTAGCGAACGTCGTAGGTATCGCCTTAACATGGTAACAATGCCTCCTACCAATTCTGTTTTCAAATCGTCTAGGACCCTATTGAAATATTGAAATATAAAATTTTTATCATTTCGATCCAGCGGTTAGGGAGAATCAAGTGACATACTTTCGTATAGAAAAATTATACTTACATTAACATTTATTACCCTAGCCCCTAATACAGATACTTTGATATGCCTAATGTGTCATATGCGTAATTTCTAACCCCCATCGGAAAAAGAGGATTGACATTTCAGTCTGCATGCGTTTATGTACGCGTATTAACGTAACTTTCAAACGGATTGACTGATTTTGATGTGATTTTTTTGTTTAAATGCTAACTAGATCCAGATCTTTATTAATACACTAGCTGACCCCGCAGACGTTGGTCTGCTACATTTTTAATGTGATTTTCGTAAAAAAAAAATGGGGTGAGTCACCCATATTACTTAGGGGTATGAAAAATAGATGTTGGCCGATTCTCAGACTTACTTAAAATGCTCACAAAATTTCATGAGAATCGGTCAAGCCGTTACGCAGGAGTTCAGTCACGCACACCGTGACACGAGAATTTTATAAATTAGAGGTTTTGTAGAGGGTTATTGAAAATTTTTCATTTTGTTGTTATTTTATATGACAATCGCTATCAGATGATCCATTTTATACTTAGTGTGAGCTAAAATCACATTTTAATTAGGTAAATACTTTATTTATTGCATGTGTACCAAAATTCTAAAATGTCTTATAAAATAAGCTAGTTAAGTTAAGTAGTAGAACATCGATAAATCCCTTTCGTTCCCCATTTTGGTGACGTCGATGAAGATAATGTTAATTATCTGGCTTAAAATTTGTTTCTGAAACTTTCGGTGACTTTTGGCTCGATAAATTAAAACGGCTTGTTTTAAAACTCGTACAAATTTCCTTCGTTAATTTTAGCGTTTAGACACTTGAATGGGGGAGTATTTCAAGTTTATAGGTCAAGGGGAGGCGCGAACTGGATATCGACTGGAATTGTTTCTTTTATAAAATAACTTTGAAAGGAAAACCAATCGAGGGCTTCCATTATATTCGATGCTAGCCCGGATTGGTTTGAATTATGTATTGTTGCAGATTGACTGCCTATCACTTGGAAGTATTTGGACTTTAAAGGTCTCAGCACACGTATCAACTCGGAAAGGGATAGTCACCGTATCGCCTTTCGCCTCGCCGTCAAATAGGCGTCAACTTAACGTATGCACGTAGACAAACAGTATCAGCAGCTCCTGTACATCAAAACGGCTACGGCTAAACGACGATCACGTTACGACCCCGATTAGTGTGCGTTGCAGTATGGAGTTTCATACAAACAACAAAGAACGGAGGCGATACGGTGACGATCCCTATCCGAGTTGATGTGTGTCTGAGACCTTATTTCTGAGTAGATTTTCCGTCTTTACTTTATAAAAGATAAAACGACATAAATCCCCCTTGTCTAGAATCTCAGGGTTGACACAATATTTTTTTCCTTTAATCCACAAATTGGGAGTCCATGAAACTTGAGCGGTAAACTCGAGTTTCATGGCCGCCTGTCATAAAAAATTGTAAAAGTAATAAAACAAAGTCGTATCTCCAGTAACTTTTTTTGTACATGGTGAGATTATTGTTTTATAAAAATAAGTTTACTAATCGCTACTGGCAGGCCTAAAATCTTACTGTTTTAAGGGGTTTTAAGGTTCAACCTGGTATTATCTTTATTATACCGTAATATAAACTATAAATGTAGATGCAGATTACTTTATTTAGTGATTTTTCTGCATGTCGACAATATGTACATGTATGTATATGTACCGGATCCGAATTGCGGCCACACTCTCAGAAGATCCAGCGAAAGAAACTCAGTGGGCTTGCCTTTTTTAAAATAAACTTGGTAAATGCGACATCTTACATTCTAACTTAACATTTGAATACAATAATGTACAAAACAATATTTCACAATACAAACTTCTTTATAAAATATTACAAATTGCGATAATTGTAAATTGAAGATTACATACATATCTTCACGCGAAGTCCCTTACGTGGTAGGCAGAGAATATCGAGTGTCAGACCTCACGATCCTGACTAACCTGTCTGGCTTCCTTCACGTTTATACAAACCCACACAAACACGCCGGTTTCTGAGACTCTTGACATCACCCTCGGATAATATCCGAGTTATCTGATCGTGAAATGTCAGCCTTGGTCTCCACGGGTACCTACATCCATCCACATTCGCATTGTATATCTGCTTTGTCAATCTTTCATCTGTCATTCTTTCCACATGACCGAACCAGCGGAGCATGCCCTTTCGCATTTTAACACCAACACTTTCTTTCAATCTCATTTTTTCTCGGATCTCACTGTTAAGAATGCGTTCAGCGAGCGTTACACCACATTACTCGTAGCGCTCTCATTTCGACAGCATTTATCCTACTTTCATGCTTTTTCTGACATACCCTACTCTCGCTTCCATACAATAACGTTTTGATAAGCACAGAATTATGCAAAGCAAGTCTAGCTTTTTGACCTCAAAAATAGCTTTTTGAAATAGCTTACCCATCTCTCCATTCACACTATTCTCTGCATGCAAATTGAAGATACCCAAGCATGTCTGTAGTCTAAATATTCAGAAATCTGATTTTTAAGCTTACAAAATTTTGTTTTAACACAATTTTTGAATTTACTTAAATGCAAATCTCTTATGTTAATGAGCAGCTTATTGTAGAAATGTATACGTTGATCCAAGAAAGAATTATTTATTTCATTTGCCTTGTGTTCAAATCGTGAACATCACTTTTTAAAAATATATTAATGTTATTTTAAACAGAAGAGGAAATCCTAAATATATTGAGAACTCCGCTTCTGTATAAGCTTCAGTTTTAATTTGGTAAGCTTCAGTTACAGCTTCAACTTAATTTTACTCTTACTTTTGTCGTGGTGTAAATACAGTTAAGTACTTAAGTTACTCTTAATGAAGGACTATTGGGTGTCTTACCTAATGTTTAATTACAAACTGCTCTACAACTCTTTCGTTTCTTTACGCACATATCCTCGAAGAATTAGGAAAGATATAAGGGCTATATAGGGATACTATAAGGGCCACCCCAAGATACTAAGTCCCGTTATGTGATAGGTAAGAAACCTATTGCCAACCGTGTACATAACTGTGCAATCTCGGACAAATTTCTGGACCACGAAAATGGTGTTATCCATTGGGAGACTCTTATTTATGTTTCATTGTCATTTTTCTTAGAAGTCTAGCCCTGCCCCGTGTTAATTTTAATTATAGAACTCTTAATTTTTAAAAGTTCCGCTAAAATTAATTCTCATATTGTATTTAAGAACATTCTTCTGACAATAAAATTAATACAACAAAAGAAAAGTTTTTGCATAATTGATCGTTCACGCGTTATCACGCGTGAACGCTGACTAAAGGAAATAGAGATTTTTTCATTCATTTTTATATAAATAGATATAGCAGCTTAAACGCCAGTTCAGCTCATGGTACAAGTACGTTGAGTTGGTACATCCTATCCTTGATTCCTAAGAAATTACTTCAAATTCGGCTTATGTTAAAAATTATAATTTAATGATCATTATAAAGATAATGACAATTTGTATTGTGTTTTTTGATCCATGTCTTTTTATCTAATTATTTTGCCTAACTTTACTCTTATCAGTAGAGCGCAAAATTTTTGTTATTGTGACACTGTATTTATCACTTTCACGAGACAAATATCACCATGATATAAGGGCTTGTTCACATTATCACGTCACGACATCGTCAACGTGAAACAGCGCGATTGCCGTGACGCAGCATGGTGCTTTGCATAGTACTATTGCTACGGTAGGCGCCGCAACGTTGTATTGGAACGTCATCGCGATTTCCACATGGCTATAAAATTATGCCTTCTCTAAAATATTGTTTCCTTGTCTTAGCGATTTTTGAGGATAGAACATGTTAGAAATTAGTGATTTTTATTGATATCAATTGATGTGTGGTTTATTAACTGTTTAAAGTGCTTCAAGTGAAGAATGTGACGACACGACAACGTAGATTTGCACTTTCATTTACGTATCATGTTGCGACATCGCAACAGACTACAACGCCGTTTTGTGCTGATGTGGACGAACCATAATTCTTTTGTGTGTATTTTGTTTTACAATCCAAGAAATATATAAAAATTGGAAACGTTCTTCTTGTCTTGTTCAGATATTTTTATTGAAGTAATATTTTTGTTTTAGAAACTATTGGATAACGGCCAAGCAGTTTGCAAAACGACAGCTATTCTTACTACAACATGAGTTGATACATGATCGAATGAACATGTTTGGCTTATATAGTCTCGCTTTATTATTTTCGAAATAAAAAGAAAAACATATTAAATAAGGATATTCAATAAAGAAATGTATCGAAACATATTACACAACAACAACTAACACTAACAGAAACGTATTTATATTCATCACTTAAAACGTCATATCATTACGTTGTATATAACAAAGCCGCTTTCCGCTGTTTCTCCCTATGAATGCTTAGATCTTTAAAACTAGGTAACGGATTTTTATGCAGATTTTTAATAGATTTAATGATTCAGGAGAAGGTTTATATGTATAATAACATAGATTTTTTCCACCCGTGTGAAGCCAGGATGGGTTGCAAGTAAATATTAAAAATGTCTGTTCCCGTCGGTAATCGATTCCGAGCTCTGACAATAACCAGCATGCCTAATCCACTGTGATATCCATCTGATTACCGTGAGAAGTCCGATCCTCTCTTACAACCTAAAGTTTTTAAAGCGAACTTCTGACTTCTATTATGATACTAGATTCTTGTTTTAAAATACTAATAGATTAGCAATTATTATGGATCTTTACATTCCAGATTCAAGCAATCTTCTCACTACTGTCACTTTGTTCACAGGACATCGACAACCTTATGACTGAAGGCAACAAATCCCGAACGGTGGCTGCTACCAACATGAACAGCGAGTCGTCCCGGTCGCACGCCGTGTTCAGTGTGGTGCTCACGCAAACGCTGACAGATGTCGCGACGGGGGTCAGTGGAGAAAAGGTCGCCAGGTTGTCACTCGTCGATCTCGCGGGTTCCGAGAGGGCTGTCAAAACCGGGGCTGTTGGGGATAGGCTAAAAGAAGGTTCTAATATAAACAAGTGAGTTGCCACTAATATGCTTAAACATCATAGCGGTTGGTATATTTAAAGTCTTGCGATTATTATCGATAACCTGTTTCCCTACTAATATTATAAATGCGAGCTTGTATTTTTTTATGACATTGGAAGGCAAACAAGCAGACGGATTTCCTGATGGTAAGAAATTTCCGCCGTCTAGAGACACCAAAGGTGTTAATGGTGCGTTGCCAACCAGAGGTCGGGATGTTAGGCCTCGAGCAAAAGTAAGTTTACCGGCTACCTTACCCTCCGAACCGGAACACGTCATGACGTTATGGCGGCAGGAATAGGTAAGGGGTACCCATCCGGGCGAATCGCTGCGAAATTCTACCACGTAGTACCTAGTGTTCCGTTTTCACACCAAAACGGCTGAACCTATTTTAATTGATAAGAAAAATTTACTTGTGAAGGACATTGACTGATTGGCTTACCTTAAGAGGCCGCCCGAAATAGATATCTAATAAAACATGAACATATAAAATAACGTATCCCACTCCTAACGACAAATCTCACGTAAGAGGTTATTAATATTGGCCATTTTTGGCCTTATATTGGTTATGTCATTGCAGACGCATTAAATATGATTCTTAGACTCGATTCCATTAAAGCAATTTGCTTTATTGATCTTAAATCAAAGAAGCAGCTTGCTGGTAGGTGGTTGGTAGCTACTTACATCAATTGGCAACAATTTGTATTGTAATTGGAATGATTTTATTGTATTTGTTGCATATATTACTAGCTTCATTATGTACATGATACTTTAATGAGTTTATTTAATTTTATTCCTAAAAACATGTATATTATAATTTATTAGTAATCAATACTTCCATTTTATCCATATTTTAAATGCGATAATGTATTTGTTATAATTTAACGATTTTGATTAAACTTGATGTGAATATAAAACACCTGGTTAGTTTTATTTTGCAAAACATTGGCTATATTTTGTAAATATCATTCCCTAAAGGACTAATATGGGGTACGAAAGTTTGTGTTAAAATCTATTCTACTGTGTATGTGTCTTGCTGAGAATAAATTTTATTAAATAAATATTTTTTTCCAGATCACTGACGACATTAGGATTAGTTATATCAAAATTGGCGGATCAGTCTACGGGGAAGACGAACAAAGATAAATTTGTGCCGTACAGAGATTCAGTACTCACATGGCTACTGAAAGACAACTTAGGAGGAAACAGCAAAACTGTTATGGTAAAAATCTATCTATCATTTTTCTATATAGTTCAATCGCCTCTGAGGCCTGACGGAATGGTCTTTGCTTTGTCCACATGATGTATATGGTTCGATTCTAGGGTTGAGCAACTCAAAATGGGGGGTTTTAAATTTTTAATAAATACAAGGTTGTTTAGGATTGGACAAGTGTCCGGTTGGCGATAGGCTTGGCACCTATCACATTGTGAAACTAAGTATCTTCGGCTAATCATGGGTGTCTTGCTTGTACCTCTGCCTACCTCGTCGAGAATATTGGCGTGAAGGCTACATTGTGGTATAATGTCAACATAAACCAAAAATGTTAAAAACGGTAAAATAATAAAATTAAAAAAAAGGTGCTTATTTAAAACATGCAAATTAGGGTTATTAAAACAAATAATCAAAACGTGTAATAAGAATTGAGTTAAACAATTGTTTAAAAATAAACTGAAAACAAATATATTAATAATATTTGTGAAGTAATTAATAAAAGTAGTAAGCTACTTAGAAATAATTTAAGACATGAAGTCCTAAGCATCGTTTTTCGGAGGTTCCTTATTTTATGTACAGTTTTATTTGAGACGCTACATGCGAAACGTACCTACTGTGACAGCAAAATCTATCCTAACATTTCGCAAGTCCCGAACATTTTTTTAACATTTTAGATGGTAGAGTGTATAATTTTAGATAGTAGAAATAGCATTGTGCTCAGATTGGCGTCATAGTGTAAGTGCTCATTGTTGTCGTGTTCTTCGCTGGAGGGTAGTGTAGCGAGGAGACATGCACATATGGACTTAGATCTCGAGCATAATAAACCTATAAACCTGAAACTTCTATGTGCCTATAGGCAACTGTGGGCTCATATCATTAGGAGATAAATGTAATATTACAACATAAAAATATAGTTGATTACAACAAAGTTATTCCCCTGAAACAGGTAGCCACAATATCACCGGCAGCAGATAATTACGAAGAGACCCTATCGACACTGCGGTACGCGGACCGCGCGAAACGAATAGTCAACCACGCGGTAGTGAACGAGGACCCGAACGCGAGGATCATTCGGGAACTGCGACAAGAAGTGGAGGCGCTAAAAGAGATGTTAAAACACGCTACGGTAAATATGCTTGGAATAAAATACTATCCGTTTTACTACAAAAAAAAACACTCGTTGAACACGTGTTTTACTAAACAGTGCCTTAAACTGGATTCTCAAGTCTCAACCAATAACGTGCTGCCACGTCATACACGTACAGTTAGATGTCAATATTTTACAAGTGTTTAGTTAAACAGGTGTCTAATTTATTATGTGGTTATGAGGAAAATTGACTTACTCTTGCTTACACTTTTCTAAATTCAGTTATTCTTACATTATAAACTTGATTATTATATTATATAGAATTGAACTATTAGGTAAATGGTTTTTTTTTTAAATTGAGTAATTACTATTTATTAAATATATATAAATATATTATTTAAATACTTGCAGTCCCGGCGAACTTCGTTCCGTTTGTATTGAAAAAAATAAAATGTTGTTTTTCCTAGTTTCCTCGCAGTTTTTCCCTTTTTTATCTTCTAAACCTTCGCTGGACTTGAACAAATAATTCAAAACCAAAATTAGCCAAATCGTTTCAGCCGTTTTTGAGTTTTTGCTAGACTAACGAACAGCAATTGATTTTTATATATAGATTATACTGTCTGGCTTAATACTTATAGATGCATCCACATCCACCATATGAATTTCGGTTCAATGTAAGTAGTTATACTTATTGTTTTTCGAAATTGCTATAAAACGGTATTAATCGCCTAGCGGTTCAGGTGTTAGATTTGACTGCATGACGTCCCGGGTTCGAATCCCGGGTCGGGCAATAAAAAGAAAATTTGGTTTTTCCAATTTTCTAATAAAAAAATGTTGCTCGGGATTCGATATGTGCCCGGTTGGCGATAGGCTTGCCATCTATCACATTGTGGGACTTAGTGTCTTCGGCTAGTCGTGGGTGCCCTGATTGTGCCTCTGCCTGCCTTTTCGGGGATATGGGCGTGAAGATAGTTTTTTAAGTAACTTGTTAATATTAAAAAGCTCTTCCATCCCGTGTTCATTAATGTAAACTAACAAGCTTGCACACGATTTAAATGGTTGCGACAAACCAGCAACCAAAATTCACAGAAAGGAAAGCCTTAACAAAACCTCATTTTAATCTTTTTATATTGATAAAAACTTTTCATCTAATAGATATTGTTAAACAACTGTGTTTTTTTACTTTTCCATTTTGTTTTATCATTTACCTGTTACTGAGCAAATCTTGCCGAATCGTTTAGGGCTAGGGCTCAATGACTATCGCTACATAGTATAAACAAAGTCGCTTCCTTTGTCCCTATGTCCCCTTTGTATGCTTAAATCTTTTAAACTACGCAATGGATTTTGATGAGTTTTTTTTTAAAAAACAAAGTGATTGAAGATTTATATGTATATTTTATACCCGCGCGAAGCCGGGGCGGGCCGCTAGTAATCTATATATGTATATAAAAATCAATGCCACTTTTCGTTGTAATTTTGTAACTCAAGAACGGGCTCCCCTATCCAAACGAAATGTTTAGGCTTTGTTCGGACTATTTAGTAGATGGTTTATGTGAAGTTTTTCATTTATCACATTTTTTGTAACAAATGAATTCAATAAATGGCGGATCAACTTGGTTATGGGTATTTTTTAGTCAAATTGAAACTTTTTTCAGATGGGGATAGTGTTGTCATATTGAAACTTTTTTTAGTTGTTTTTTACTTTTTTTGTTTTGTTGTTTGTTTTCAAATTGCTATCAATTAATAAAATATGTGTTTGTTGGAATAAACGAATTTGATGTTCCAATATATATTTTTTTAACATTTCAGTTTATACGTAGTGAAGCACGTACCGGGCCGCTAGTATATTTTATAAAAACTAAATTTAAAACCCTGATTTTTAAACGAACAGTATTGGTTGTAGCCCACCCCTAAAAATATTGTACTATTGTTATGTTTTTTCATGTTCTGTTAAAGGGTTCTCCTGTGGGCGAGGATGTTCACGAAAAGTTGGCACAAAGCGAGCACCTAATGAAGGAAATGTCACGTACTTGGGAGGAAAAACTCGTCGAAACTGGTGAGAAAATGTAGATTTATATATTTTTTCTTGATATTTAGTTTCCTTTCCAAGAGCATCATCGAAGCTTCTTTACGTTTTTTCTTTAATGCCGTATTTCGTGACATGGTTGAAATAACAGATACAATGCAGATATCTTGTCGTTTTTTTTTGGAAATAATAAATTTGATTCAGGTATATTGAATAAATTCGGATTATTTGTAAGAATGACAAATGTAATAAAAATAATACATCTTTTTAAAACTGAATAAATTAAAAGTTGTATGACCATCAGTTTATAATTGTGACGATAAATTAACATGCCTTATGATGTATGAGGCGACGGACGGAATCGAACCCGTAAAAATTTACGATTACATATATCGAAGTATTTAAAAAAAATAGCCAAGTGCGAGTCGGATCCGCGAACCGAGGGTATATTACGAATAGAAAATATAAATATAAGAAAAAGCCACAGTCAAAACGGCGCTTATTTATAAGATGTAACTAAACATTTATATATGGTTTTAGATGTTTTTCGTTTATTTGTGCTATAAGATGTTGCTTCGTACCAAATTCATAAATTCTGAATTCAAGGGAAATACCCTGCAGGTTTTGATTCTTCTGTGAGTTTCGAAAATTTGCAGAAATCAGCGACATAAACGGCTGTATCCTTTTTTTGCGTTGGCTTAGAAGTTTTATTTTTTCACAGCTCCACGGAAACAGTAGACCTGAATATTTGTTGATTGTTCTATATGTTAATTTCTTCTTACACGAGTTTCTAAAAAAAGTGGCCTGGACAGACGGAAGAACAACATAGTGGTCCTATAAGGATGCCGTTTTTCCTTTCGTGGTATGTAACCCTAAAAATTACACTGATCACGTGATTTTCTTTATCACAGGTCGGATTCAGAGTGAACGGCAGCATGCCCTGGAGAAAATGGGCATCAGCGTGCAGGCGAGTGGGATAAAAGTGGAGAAGAACAAATATTACCTGGTCAATCTTAACGCGGACCCGTCGCTTAACGAACTACTCGTCTATTACTTGAAGGTATGTGTTTTTATTTAAAAATTGAAATGGTTTCTTCTCTACGAGTACATGCTTTGATTGTTTCTAGTTACATGTTTCTAGGTACGTACTACGTATACTTTTTCATATTTTTATTTACATACAGTGTAAGTTTATTGTTGTATTTTCTTTCGAGGAGTTAAATAATATGATGGTGGAGGCGACGTGATATATTTCTTTTTATTTCATTAGATTTACAGGATATTTAGCTCTAGATTGGACAAACTAAAATTATAAAAATATAACATTTTTTGGAACTACTTTCGGGAAAATTTATCGTTAGGTACCTAATTTAAGGCTTTAATTTTATTTGTATTTTGTTGGTCTGGGCTCCGTTACAGAATAGACCATCTGCCCGCCTGCCAGGCAGCTCGTAATAGGCAAGCATAGGCTTACCGTCACTAACACCGTGACATCTTACTAGGTGGTAAAGTGTCGCAGCGACTCACCCGGATTGGTACCACCGCCTTACTTATTCCTGCCGTCATAACGTTATGACGTGTTCCGGTTTGGAGGGTAAGGAAGCCGGTAAACTTACTTTTGCTCGAGGCCTAACATCCCGGCCTCAGGTTGGCAACGCACCATTACCATCTTTGGTGTCTCTAGGCGGCGTGAATTTCTTAACATCAGGGAATCCGTCTGCTTGTTTGCCTTCCAATGTAATAAAAAAATAAATAAATATATAAATGTTTTGGGAGAATTTATGAACTAAATTGAAATTTTTTAAAAAAGTAATGATAGATTTCATGAAGTCAAATTTTCTCTGAAGTGTTTATAAATGATGGAACCTTTTTACTATTTTCGTTTGTCCAACATTTTTTTTAAAATTTAATAGGGGATATTCAAACACCTAAAAAGAAGGTCTTTAGGGATATTTCAACACTTAGAAAAATTTACTATGGTATGGGTATGAGTATAAAGGGAGGATAGCTAGGCTCTCGGCGACCTTAAAATTGTGGTAACATTTCTATGACTAAAAGCATGTAAGTACCTTCACGTCCGTATCACTGAAGAATTAGTCAAGGATAACCAGGACAGCCGCGATAAGTTGATTTTTTTTACTATAAATTAGTTGACGAACTTCATATTGCATGACATTAACAGCTACTAACAGTTTGTATGAATTAAAGTGTTGTTCTCTCATGTTCCCGGTTTTTATTTCATGAAAATCTTTCCCTGACAAAATCCCATAACAGAAAAAGAATTCACAAAATTGGTCCGTTCTTTCAGGCGTGTTAACGTTAACGTAAATATTATACCTTTTGTTATATTATAATATATTTTTGTAACAGGAATGTAAGTCTTAAGAGTATTAAATGTTTCTGAAGATCGATACCTCTAGGGAAACACGTGTAAGGTTGTCAAATAAAAGATGATCAAAATAGATCTATCCAAGTCGTGGTATCCTCGATGTATTTATACCCAAACTCTTCAATGGAATTTATAATAAAAGACAGTCCAATCTGGATCTATAAATTGGCTAGTATTATTTTTATTACTGCCAACTGTATTTACCAAATTCAAATTTATTTTGCTTTTCGCTAAGTAAATAATAGTCGTATATTTGTATTGCCACATTGTAGTATTGAAACGGGTAAGGTCGGTATAAGGCGTACGTACTTCTGTACATGGAGATGTCATTGATATGTTCTAGGATCGAACGGTAGTGGGCGCGGATAGCTCGGCGGACATCCAGCTGTCGGGGCTGGGCATCCAGCCGGAGCACTGCGAGCTGCAGGTGGAGGGCGGCACGCTGACGATGGCGCCGCGCCCGCACGCGCGCTGCTTCGTCAACGGGGCGCCCGTCACCGCCACCGTGCGGCTCGGCCACGCCGACCGCATCCTCTGGGGGAACCACCACTTCTTCCGGGTCAACTGCCCCAAGGAAACCAGTTAGTGCCCTGTTACTTTATGGGGCAGTTTTAAATAAACTTCAGTGATCTTCAAACAACAGAAACGGAACTTGTAGATATATAATGAAGGTAGAAAGGAAGGTATTTTAAGTGTTGGCCGGTTTCAAAATCTTTGATACTCTATGGATCTTTGTTGTTTCAAAGGTCAAGTCTACAACCAGAGCCAATCAAGCCTGATTGACTACAACACATAAAAGTTAATCTCGAATATTTTGTGGTACTATAGTGTACAAATCCATTGAAATAAGTAATAACAAATAAATAAATATATTTATCTTACAAAAACACTAGTAGTTACGGAACTTGTATCGGGCAATAGACTTACTTTTGTTAAGAAATATGAATGTTTCCAGCCGCCGCAGCTTCGGAACCACAAACCCCCGCACAGCCCATCGACTACAACTTCGCCCGAGACGAGATCATGCTCAACGAACTTAGCAACGACCCGATACAAACGGCTATATCTCAACTGGAGAAACAGCATGAAGAAGACAAACAAGGTTCATATTTTATTGCTTTTTTTAATGCTTCTATTGTAGTTACGAGATCTTTAAACGTTTCTGTTTGAATTCACAGATTATATTAGCATAATCTAATGCCGATTAAATTTAGATGTGGATGCTAACGAAATGTCGTTTACAATTCGTTACTAGCTATACATTAAACTTTTAAATTTACGCGCAACTGTTGCATACTTGGAATAACGACTACCCTTAGGCAAGGCCATAGAAATTTGCGCGTAAGCAATAACAAATAGCATAACCTTATAAAATTGTTCGGACATCCGATACTCTGTAATTGGCTGTCTTACATTTAAGCTGTTGTAATTTTTAGATATATCGGCGTAACATAAATAAAATAATCTTGTTGTTTTGTTAATTGTTTGATATCCATTGCATTATTGTTAATATCGTGCTTTTAATAATTAAATTTTCCTTTAAGTCCACTTATTCTATCCACGTTTTATCTATAGGATTTGTTTTTTAAATACCATGTTAATTTAAAAAATCTAGTAATTTATCTCTTTCCTCATACATTTTACGGGTAGACTGTCACTAACATAACACCCCGGCCAAAGGACACGATGCCACAACATTATGTATGTCTACCGCCTCGTTGGTCGAGTGGCTAGCGTACACGCCTACTACTACACCGACCAACTGCGAGACTCGGGTTCGATTCCCAACGGGGGCAGGCATTTGTGTGATAAACATTTAGATGCCTGCAGTGCCACTGCAGGCATCTAAATGTTCTGGGTGTTTATTAAATATATGCTGGTATCCATTTAAGTATTTCTATGTATTAGTATCGTTGACTAACGCCCATAACACAAGCATAATATAATTTGCTTACTTTAAGGTTAGATTCAATTTGTGTGACTTGTCCAGGGATATTTATTAATTATTTATTTATTTATTTATACGATATCTATAGTCGTCCACGGTCGTCTCTTACCTTCATAAGAACCGTGTGCTTGTTCGTTTTTCTATCACATACAAATATTTTGACTATATTTAAGTTTAATCATATTATTCTTACATTTATTAAAATCGGGTATTAGTAAGTGTCAAGAGTTTCCGAAACTGGCGTGTTTGTATGAAAAGGGTTATGAATGTGGAGGAAGCCAGACATGTCTGCAAGGAACGTGCGTTTTAGCACTCATTACCCTCTGCCTACCCTATGAGGGGCTTTTATAGAGTTAGGTTAAAAAAATGTATTTATGAATGTATGTATCAAAACCGAACAGCGATTTGGTCGTGGCTTCCTGACTAGTCAGTTAATTTCTTTGTAACGTTCGTTTTTAATTTGTAATATATTGATATTTTTCAGTGGCGTTAGAGAAACAAAGACAAGAGTACGAAAGGCAGTTTCAGCAACTCCGAAATATTTTGTCACCTTCGACTCCGTACCCACCGTACTCTTATGATCCTTTGAAACTTGGTAAGTGGATGCATATATTATATATGTCGGAGAGAGAATATCACACACAAGGGCCGAACGGGAACACCGGGACTAGTAGGCCGAGAGCTCACAACTTGAGGGTAGTTAGTGAATAATTCAGAAATATCAAAACAAAGCCGTAACACCTGATCTAGTCGTTCAACCACATCGTAAATCTCATAATAAACAATAGAGTACTCGCCACACTGTTTACAAACATAACCACAATCACGCACAAACAACTATAGCGTACACCCATTTGTTACTAAACAAACCATCAAACATTGGAGTAAGCCTGCTACTATGACAACACTACGTAAACAAGTCACGGTGTTCGTGCTTACGCAAACGCTAAGCCCCCGAAGGGGAAAGAAGGGCACCACCCCGCCCCTCTTAACGTGAGTGCCGACCGAATAATGCACCCCCCGGATGACCCACATTCTGGGCCTCAAGATCCCAATTGAATTAACAATTGCGACCTAGAAGTGTCTCTGTCAACCTTTGACAGGGAGAGACTATTACCAGTGGCGACCTCCGTACTAGACAGTAGTCCAAACACTGAGAGACGTGCGCAAAGCATGTCTGCCGCAATATGGCGGCGCTAGGGTTTATATACACGTGGCAACGATGAACGGACCAATAAGAAACGAGTTACTTGCTAATGCGCCACCTGTTGTGCTAATGAGACTTTTTTTAATATTTAATAACTTTAACCTAAATCTTACTTCTAAACTTAACATTAACTTTACAAAGATTAGCGCGTTTGAACAAACAATTCTTTTTTTACTTAATGTACATTTGAGTCGATTAGAAACAAAACTGGCAATCTGTATATGGCGTCCATATACAGATTGCCGGTTTTGATTCTAATCGGCTCATTTTAGATAAGTTAAATTACGTACCTTTTGAGGTTTTTTTCGTGG
>NJDC01001406.1:325347-337081 GCA_002245475.1 Calephelis virginiensis
TCCCGACAAACGGACCAATACGAAACAAGTTACTTGCTAATGCGCCACCTGTTGTGCTAACGAAGCAACTTTATTCATGACTACCCGATAAACCGACCAATAAGAAACAAGCTACGAGAAATCCGATGCACCTGTGGCGCCAAATGTACTAATGACCACAATATGACAACTATACTTTGTTCATGATTTTCCGAGTGTCAAGTCAAGAGTCTCCGAAACCGGCGTGCTTGTATGAAAAGGGTTATGAATGTGAAGGAAGCAAGACAGGTTTGTCAGGATCGTGAGATCTGGCACTCGATACTCTCTGCCAACCCCGTAAAGGACTTGGCGTGAAGATATGTATGTATGATTTTCCGACGTTACAAGCGGATGCGCCACGCGTTGCACCGACGACACTCATGACCACAGATATTACAAAATAGGTATACTAGCTCATGACCTTCCGACATATTATATTTTTTTGCTTGTAACTACGCCAGATTTTTGTTATCTTAAATAGTATAATATTTTTAAGAAAACGAAGGTAAAACTTTAATGTGAATTAGATTAAAGCTCTTATTGATACTAAAGTACCAGTCATGAGAAGCTATAGATTATGTAAACAAACGTTCGGTAGTTAACAACATTTGGTTCAAAGGAAAAAGTTTTTTTTTTTTCAATATTTAATAACTTTAACCTAATACTTACTTCTAAACTTAACATTAACTTTACAAAGATTAGTGCGTTTGAACAAACAATTCTTTTTTTTACTTAATGTACATTTGAGTCGATTAGAAACAAAACAGGCAATCTGTATATGGCGTCCATATACAGATTGCCGGTTTTGATTCTAATCGGCTCATTTTAGATAAGTTAAGTTACGTACCTTTTGACGTTTTTTTCGTGGCGAATTGATTTCCTTAGATGTACTGGGTACTGGCTCCATTATACGTTAATACACAATAACGATAAAATTAAGGCAACAATTAACAAAACTAACTACAATGACAAAGTGATAACGAAAAGACAACAAAATTAACAATTACAACCAAATCCGCGATTTTAACAAAGCAATAAAACCAACTCGTGCGTATTCTAAACTCGAATGGAGCGTTTATTTCAAAATGGCGAACCGATGATTTGCATTCCCGGCGACCGGCGCGTCCCCGTACCAAGAAACTCGAACGTCAGTCCTTAAATATGATCCGACTAAATTGAATAGGTTGTTACTTTCATATAACCCGTCAATATTTTTGTTTCGATTGAATATGGTCAGTTCATTATTGTTTCGAAGTAAAAATAATTACTTAGTAAGAGATGTTTGTTTACATAATGTATAGCTTCACATGACGGATACTTTATGTCATTCATTGTTAAAGTTAAAATAATAACAGAAAGTTACTAACAGATGTCTACTATTAATAGCTTCTAGGATGGGAGTTGTATGTATATGTATACTGGTGGTACAGTGCTCAGGGGATGGCAACGCACCATTACCAACTTTGGTGTCTCTAGGCGGCGGAAATTTCTTATCATCAGGAAATCCGTCTGCTTGTTTGCCTTCCTATAACATACAAAAAAAAATGCAACGACTTGTGACCGCCTTTATTATTCTTGCTGCCACAATGACTCTTGTCATGTTCCTGTCTGTAGAGTAGCGTAGTCGGTCGACTTGTACAATAGGCCTGCCATTACGTTCTTAGGATAGCGATGCACCTGTAACATCTGTGGTGTCTGTAGGCCACGGTTATCTCTTAGCACCAGGAGAGTCTTGTGTTTGTTTTCTGACTTTCTTATAAAAAATGATGTTTGCACAAATCAGTATACTCAATATATATTATATATTAACTCTTTATTGTACACAACTGATATTAGATACAAAAAAATACTTAAAAGTAAAAAGAAAAACAAAGTACAAAAGGCGAGCTTATCTCTAATTGATAAAATTGAAGACGATCAATTGAATGTCAGATGATTTGCGCTGAGCTCAAAGTCAATTTTGATATGTACTCCGGTACATATCAACCATCAGTTGACAAACTATTGAATACTGACAGTGACAACGATCTTGCGGGACTCGTGGTCATATTTAGTATATTCTTATTGTACAATGTATATGGTAACTTATTAGTAATTGATTGATATGTATTGCAAATGTTACAAACAACTATATGGAACATGGATTTTTAGTTGACGTTCACGATTGACATAAACTGTAATTAGGAAAAAATGTAATTAAAATATATCATTTTCTATATTTCAAACTTAATTGTACTCGTATAGCTACAAATACTGAATGCTCACGATTTTATAATAACTAGTGAATAAACTAACTAGTAAACTCGATATTTATCGTCCAGTTCCTTCGGGTCAATGATCTATGTAACTGTACCAAATTCGACATCGACATTCAATCGGAAATTGACATGGAATAAAGTCTTTTTTCTTTTTTCTTTCTTTAGGTTTTGGCTTTCACGTTAGTATTTAGCCATTAGTCAAGTAGAAATTTGCATCAAATTTTATATCCATTTCAATTAATGTTAATTAGTCATCAGTCATAAGTCGTCAGGAAGTCATGTCAGGCTCTTGGGTAAAGCGGTGGCCTGTTTACTCAAGCTCATGTAATGAGATTTGGCGGCAACGAGGAAATACACGATACGCTAATTTCTTCCTGATTATTTCATTTGTGCACTTTCACTGAACAAAATTATACAAAATGCCACCAAAATAGACTAATTACACTAAATATCAACACGAAATTCAATAATTATGAAAAAACTTCGACCATTTTTCTCTCGAGGGCGCCAAAACTCTGGAACAAAGTCGTGAGTATGTGTTGTAAATATGTTATTCGGTAATGTCCATGTGTGTGTGCGGCGGACAGGCAAGGCGGTGGCGTGCACCCCGACGACGGCGGCCCGAGTGGAGCGGTGGGCGGCGGAGCGGGACGCCACGTTCCGCCGGTCGCTGGGCCGGCTCAAGGCCGACATCCTGCGGGCCAACTCGCTCGTGCAGGAGGCCAACTTCCTCGCCGAGGAGGTCAACCGGCACACGCGCTTCGGGGTCACGCTGCAGATACCGCCGCAGAACCTCAGCCCCAACCGGAAGGTATAAGGTTCTTATATATTAAACTCTCGTGTCACAATGTTCGTTCCCGTACTCCTCCGAAACGGCTTAGCCGATTCTTATGAAATTTTGTGCGCATTATGAGGAGGTTTGAGAATCGGCCAACTTCTATTTTTCATACCCCTGAGTGATTACTTACCCCAATTTTGTTTATTAAAATCACAATAAAAATATAGCAGAACAACGTCTGCCGGGTCAGTTAGTAATATTATAAATGCGAGAGTTTGTAAGGATGTATGTATGTATGTTTGTTACTCTTTCACGCTCGAATGGCTGAACAGATTTGTCTGAAATTTGGAATACATATATATTGTGACCTGAATTAACATATAGGCTACTGTTAATCCCGATCGCAAAACGGGTTTCTGCGAAAACGTGGGCGAAACTGCAGGTAACAGCTAGTAAGACATAAGAATCATGACGTCATGATTTCACGTTAAATGACACCGGCCTAAACGCATTTGTTTCTTCTCGATGTAGCTATTTAAGACAGGCACAGTAAGAATTTAGATCATTATAATTGAAAAATGAACAACACGTATGCGTGTGTGAGTGGGAGTGTGTGTATGTTTGTGTGTTTTTTTGTATTTGTTTGCGTGCTTATCTTTCAATACCATTAAAAATATTAGTCAGTATCAATAAATATTGTTATCTATTGCCTGAAATTAGAAGACATCTACTTTTGTCAACGCATCACGATGATTATTCTGATAACTCAGCGCTATATGAACCTTTATATTATGACGTCTTAAGTAAAGTAAATGAACAACTTATTATGTGTGTGTGATTCTATACTTTTACCTTATTCTGTGACATAGGCAAATAATTAATTTCATTAATGTTTGGATGATATTTGGAGTTTATAAAAATGTTAACATTTTAGCGTGGTGCGTTTGTATCGGAGCCGGCGATTATGGTAAAACGGCCGAATCGCGCTCAAATCTGGTCCATGGAGAAACTAGAGAACAAGCTCGTGGACATGCGCGAAATGTACGACGAGTGGCGACGGCGGCAACGAGACGGAATACCAACTGAGGTCAGTTCTGTGTGTCATAATATGGTCAACTGTATGGTCTTAGGCGTTAAACAATGAGTTAGATCCTAAAACCAGTTTTTTGTAGGTTTAATCTTTATGAAATTTTAGTTTTTTCAATTAATTACTGAATAATTAAGATAACCTTTGTGGAAATAGTTACTTATTCTTGAATTTCCTGATGGAGACCTTAAAAACGTATTTATTTCCTAATGGTCTGCAATGTAATTGTTAAGTCCCCGATGCCGATGATATCCATGGTAGAAAATAGTTTTGCAATTGTCTATTTGTTGCCTTATTATTAGAAACGAAGTGTATTATTAAGTCGACTGTTATTTTAAATATTTTTAACATAGTTTTTCTAATGACATGAGTAATATATCTGCGTATAGCGCTTTAAGAAAAGAATCTTTTTTCTCCAAGTTATTTGATACAAATGTTAGAAGAAGTAATGTTCTAGAAGCCTTATTCTGGTTATCCAATTTTTTTAAAAATTATGTAGCTAAAGCTAAATCTAACTTAGATAAATCTAAAGTGGAATTTTAGGCGTTAATAAAAAGTTCAAGAAAGAGGAGAACTATTGGAACTATGGTTTGGCATTTCGTTTTGTATAAAAGAAGACTTATGGAAACGGTATATTATCTTACTTTAAATTAAACACTTTCTTGCGTATTCAGGTCCCACTCATACTTGAGTATACTTAAATTAAACTTATGTTATCTATGCATATATTAACACATCAGTCATATGTTATGCGTCGGTTACAGGGAGAATACATGTCTATAAGCGGCGATTATATTTTATTATTAAGAATACAGTTTGGTTGTTTGTTATTCAGTTTTACAGATTATTGGACAAAATTGAAATTTTGTCCAATAATTGAAATTGAAAATTTATTCATTTAATTTCAGGACGCAGCTCAAATAGAGGCCGAGTCGCCAACGGTGCGTTTAGAAATAAAATTATAAATAATTTGTGTGCGTTCATGTTTGTGCTTTGGAATTAGAACATCTTGGTTTTTTTTTTGGTTTTAGCTATTTCAACGTTTTGTGAATCGTTCTTTTTTTTGCTGCATTGTATATGGCAATATTTATTTTAATTGAATTTCGGGCACTTTTTCTGGGATGTGTGTTGTTGTAAAAGGAAAAATTAGTCTAGTTTTTTAAAAATGTTCAAAATTTTGAGTTATACTATTTCTAAATATAATAAACATAGTTGTACTTTTATTTTAAGGGCTGCTATTAGATTGTTTATAATAAATTGCATTTGTAGTTAAATGCATGGTTGGGATCACTAAGTGAATATTATTTGTAATGGGATCTGCTTTAGCAGGAGTGTAGTATTCTTTCCGCTTATATTTATAGCTAACGGGGCTCTTTTTCGTGAATTTCAATAAGGGTGCATCTATTAATTACGTGAGACGCTTGGGATGGGGAAAGGTTTGAGCTAGATCTGATCTAATGTTATTTTTGGGAGAAGGGCTGTCTTACTTGGCAAATATTTCATATTTTTCCCGCAAGATGCAGATAAGTATTTCAAGAAAATAGTATAAGTTCTCTAAAATGTGATCTAGTCGGACACAGTAATATTTAATGAGGTTTTACTAGCACTGCTCATTTCACTGTGATTCTAGTCTACTTTCTCAGAAGTTTGAAGTGCAAGTCCTAAATCAAAGCATTAAGCATATTGCTTTTTTTTAGAATAAATAAAAAGGATAATATTTACACAAAATAAATATTTTTAAAAATCTTACGTAAATTGGGATAGGGGTTGCGCCTAATCTCACGATATCTCTCTCGAGGGAGAAAGTGCGTCGAATTTTTTATAAATGCCTCACGTAATTAACGGACGCCCCCTAATAAAAAAATACTTTATTTAATTTTTTATTGTAGGAGCCTGGTGAAAAAGCTATAGACCCGTTTTACGAGTCGCAAGAAAATCACAATCTGATTGGTGTTGCGAATGTATTCCTAGAGGCGTTATTTCATGATGTCACATTGGATTATCACACACCAATTATTAGTCAACAAGGAGAAGTTGCTGGAAGGCTACAGGTAAATGATGTTAATAGAATATTATTTATTTCCCATACTATTTTTATTGATATTAATGATTGTAGTAGGCTAGAAAACTTAGGGAATAACCTTTGTTTTTTAGTTTTGAAGGTAACTAACTTTCTTTTGAGATTTAGTAGATCAGTTGTATGATTATAACAGATGTTTCCAAATGTTGCCCTTATACTAAGATCTATTTCCATCACAAATATTTTCATCAGCATCAGTTGTACGATAAACTAGTAGTTTTATTTGTTGTAAAAATTATGAAGAACGATGCAAATCAATAAATTTTTAAAACTGGTATTTATATGGAAGAGTTAAACAATTTAAATGAATTTTATGTTATGCACTTGGTGTATTTTAATCTTTTTTAAATTTTGTTACATAGGTGGAGTTGAGTCGTGTGGCTGGACAGTTTCCACAGGATAGAATTTGTGAAGCCGCATCGGACAGTTCGGGAGACATGCATGACGATGATCTGATTGATCAGGCTTCACAACAGGTAAGATAAACTCTTAAAATTATTGGATTTTCAATTTGGTTGTGTATTATTTGAGTTTAACATAACACTTTTTTTTGTGCTTGTACTGTTTTAAATACGTTTTGGTTGTCATGTTAAGTTTGACATGGGCCAAGTGTTTTCATTTCTGATTTTCTTTTAATTTTTGTAACGAAATATCGATTATTTAATTTCTCTTAAAAGTTTCATTTTCTTGTTAAGTAGTACCTTGGGCCAAGCATCCAATCGTGGATGTCCTAGTTACATCTCTCTATTTTTCACATGATTCTCTACTTGTTTTTGTTATGAAGATATTGATTAACTCATTAATGAAAATGGTATTTGCAGGTGACGATCCGCGTGGTGATAAAGCAGGCGTCCGGCCTGCCGCCGTCGTTGTCGAACTTCGTGTTCTGCCAGTACAGCGTCTGGGGCGGCGGCGAGCCCGTCGTGGTGGCGCCGCACGTGTCGGCCGACACCCCGCCCGCCCCCGCCCCCGCCCCCACTCCCGCCCCCGCCCTCGCCCCCGCTCCCGCCCCGCTCTCGCCGCGCCACCAGCTCATGAGCTTCCGGTTCGACCACGCGAGGGAGTTCACCGTGCCGCTCACCGAGGAGTTCATCGAGCACTGTGCCGGTATGCTGCTGCTTACATAAACATTTAACATTAAAATTTTAACAAAAATATTACAAATATCTGAACTATCGTTTTCAAATATGATTAGTGCTCGTATTGACATAATAATTATTATCCTACCTAAACTCAAAAATTATAATCATAGCAGTCATTAGAGATCTATGATATAATGTTAATTCTAGTTTAAAACTTACAACAACATCGCTAAGTTTTGTACATTAGTTTTTATTGTTGAGTTAGATGAGGTGTCAACAATGATTGTTACCCTTTGTCCTGATGTCCCCAGAGGGCGCGCTGTCGATCGAGGTGTGGGGCCACCGGTCGGCGGGGTTCAGCCGCGCCTCCAACTGGGAGGTGGAGGCGCAGCAGCTGGCCAAGGCGCGCTCGCTCGCCGACCGCTGGGCCGAGCTCACGCGCAAGATCGAGCTCTGGGTCGAGATACACGAACTCAACGACAACGGGGAGTACTCGCCCGTCGAGGTACTGTTGTCTATAGCACGATATACGTCATCGTCATCGTAACCTGTTCCATCGAATTTATTGGGATTGGTAGAGTAGACAATTATAGTTACACATACCTACGTGAGTTTGCATGCTTCGAATTGGTAGGTGAACAGACAAATATGTATCATCACGAGCTCACTAAGAGCAAGGGGCATGAGTTTGAACCACAATCCAGTCGTTGGACCTGGCATGGAGGAGCCACTTTCAACAAGACTTTCATAATTGTTCCCAGTAATTGACAGGTTTCAAGATCCGTAGTGTGAACGTTTCGTACAATTGGGTCAGCGAAAAACCTGAATACTTCAAAGTATAATTAAATAGTAGTAGAACATTAAATACACACCTGCAGTTAATATTGTTCCAAAA
Organism: Calephelis virginiensis; assembly: GCA_002245475.1. Lineage (NCBI taxonomy): Eukaryota > Metazoa > Arthropoda > Insecta > Lepidoptera > Riodinidae > Calephelis > Calephelis virginiensis. The sequence goes on from NJDC01001406.1 coordinate 333,546, forward strand.
CCTATTTTTGAACCCTATGTACCAGGTTACAAGTTCTGATCTTACACTGTTTTATTAGAGAAGCGTTTGAAATAGTGTTAACGCCTGTTAAGACGATAACGTTATACACACTAGGACGCATGTGCAATTTGTATTGTATGTGTATATGTGTGCGTGCAGGTGATGTCCCGCAGCGACATGGTGACGGGCGGCGTGTACCAGCTGCGGCAGGGCCAGCAGCGACGCGTCTGTGTGCGTGTGCGGCCCGCACACAACTCCGGCACGCTGCCCATCGTTTGCCAGGCCATCGTCAGCGTCGAGCTGGGCTCCGTCACCGTCAGGTACACACACACATGATCCACCCTACTACAAAATAGGGATTTCAATCTGTCACATGATTAGGTCTACGGTAACGGTAGGTTCCATTGGGCCACACATGCATAAAATTACCATACACCATTTATTGGTTTAATACCGGGTAAGTAATATACGCGTTAAAACCCGACATAAAACCAATAATTGCAATTATGGAACGCTTGAGTTTGAAATATATTACTTACACACGATGTCTAAATTTTCATGTTAAACTTGTCAAATAGATTAATTACTATTATAGTATATTCAAAAGTCTCATAAGAAATTATATAAAAATTACCATTTTATAAAAAAATATCACTTTCCTCAGGTCACGATTACAAAAACCGCTTGACTCATATCAAGAAGAAGATTTGGCCGTACTTCGAGAGAGGTGGAGTGATGCACTCGCTCGACGGAGACAACACTTACATGCACAACTGCAGGTACATTTTTATCTAAACATTTATATACATAAATGAAATTGGAATGTCTGTTTGTCATATTAAACTATTTTTCTTACATCCTTAAGAACATACGGTATTATATACCAAAATAAAATTTTTGTTTGTCTGTCTTTTTGTTTGTCCCGGCTTATATGTGAACCGATATTGGAGGGACTTTCATTGGCAGATAGTTAATGTAATAATTTTTTTGTTAAATTCCACACTCTTAGTCGTGGTCGCAGCGAGTATGTAATAAAAAGTTTATATAATATAATAAGTTTATTTTAATTTTAGTCAAAATTACCAAGATATGCCAAATTTTATTTTTTCTAATAAAATACCACAAGTTCGATGTTATAAAGTACCGTCCGAAAAAATTTGCGTGCAGCAGAACTGCATTTCTGCTATAAAAATACAAACAAACATCAATAGTATCTTATTAAATGACTTAGACATTGTTTAAATTTTATTCAGTTTTAAGTTTAATTTCAGGTTTTATTCATAAATACTAAAATGCAGGACCATTATTTTACACGAAATGATTATTATTGCACAGTCAGTATTGATGTTTTTGGGTCAAGAAATTTTATTACTATTTTTTTTTAATTTATCACAGAAACTTGTGAACATGTCACCATCAATGAAAAGTGAGCGAGATCAAGAAAGGGAACAATCGCTCGTGGAGCAATGGGTATCACTTACAGAAGAAAGAAATGCGGTAAGTACTGTAATATTGATGTGAAACATCAATACCCATACGTAAAACCGATTTCTGGCGTGGCGACGCGTCGCCACGCTATATGATTTTATATATATACAGTCTATATGAAGAAGTATGTACGGCGTGACGACGCGTCGCCATGCGCAATCGACGATATACGATATCTTAAATAGTACGTCTACGTATTAGTCTAAAATCGTAATATTTTATTTTACCATTATGACATATTTAGTTCCTATCACAATCTGTTATTTTCTGAATATTACTTTTACAAAATAATGTCGATGTTTCACATCTGCCAGGTGTCCCGTGACGTCTCACATTTTTTCTTTCATTCCGTATTTCATTGTAACGAAACATGATGTTGCCTACATTTTATCATAAAATAATTGGCTTAAATTTAAAATTTAAATTTATTTGACTTAACTAAATAGAGTTTACAAATATAATCTTCAAACTACCTTCGCAAATGTATTTAAACAAAACTTGTAAAACTTCTTAAAGAGACGACGGTTTGAGTAATTACTACATATATATTATAATCTGTGCTAGAAATGAAAGAGGTTAATTAAGTTTTTTTGTACGTTTTTATCAGTACGGTCTATGTCAGATGATCATAGTAACGCTCTAGCTGTCATTATTATGTTAGATCTTCATAAATTGCAAAAGTTTGCAATTAGGAATCAGTTGCATTGCATCTCTAATATTGAATTTACGTTACGAACACTAAATGCTGAAAATTCAGGGTTCCAGCAAAAAAAAAACATAAATTATATTTTGTACCAAGACTTATAAGTAAAGGACGGTGTTTTCATTGATTCCCTAGGGCGGAATTTATTAAGGATCTGACCCTATGTATCTTAATTGATTTCTACCGTTATAGGAATCTTTGACGAAGTCTATTACATCCGGAGGCGAGCTGTCAGATAATTTTATATATACAACGTTATAGAGAATGATGTACCTTTTGTGTTCAGGTACTGGTCCCGAGCCCCGGGAGCCCAATTCCTGGTGCGCCGGCCGCGTGGTCTCCTCCGCCCGGCATGGAGCAGCATATCCCAGTTCTCTTCCTGGACCTAAACGGTAAATATTATTATACACCATGTATTATAATGGTAGTGAAGACGTCAATATTAAACGCCATTTTGGAAATTTTGGGATTTGAGCTCGGTACTGTTGTACTATTTTGGTATAGGTGAAGACATGGTCACAAAAACTTGGTAAAATATTTATATGTTAATATTTTTGGTTGTTTTGGGGTTAGATTAATCATGTAATTTGTCCAGGTATATTTTACTTTAGTAAACTGGATTGACTGAATAGTTGCGATGCTTAGAATGATTTGGTATGTGATGTGTGTGTGCGTGCGGGGCAGCGGACGACCTGACGACGCACCCGTCGGGCGAGGAGGTGACGGTGGCGGGGCTGCACTCGATCCTGCCGAAGGAGCACGGACACAAGTTCTACGAGCTGCAGCTGCTGCATCACCACGACAAGGAGGTGGCCGCGCTCGTCTCCTGGGACTCCTCCATACACGACTCGCAGTACCTCAATAGGATCACCGAACGTGAGTACACATTTTCTTATTCAAGCTTCACTTACTTTTATCTTTATCAACTCCGATATGCTGGATAGCCCAAGATTCGGATTTGCACAATTCGCTACGTTTGTAGTTTTTATTCAAATTTTTATTTTACTTTTTTCAATTCGAAGATTTTAAAATGAATAGAAATACTAATCTCATTGTCAATGTAATAATACAAGTGTGTTTACAAGACCCTAATGACTGGAGTGATAGGGAAAATAAAATATTTCATAAACTATACTTTTATTGATTTATATCTTCACATGTCTTTTCAGCTAACGAACGAGTATATCTAATATTGAAGACGACGGTACGATTATCGCATCCGGCACCGATGGATCTAATACTGAGGAAACGTCTGGCTTTGAACATTTACAAACGACAGAGTCTGACGGATCGGATACGAAAGAAGATTGTTCGGTATGTCTAGTTTTTTGTTTCGATGTTTTTT
>NJDC01001406.1:337603-364606 GCA_002245475.1 Calephelis virginiensis
TATTTACAAAAAGAGAGTGTGCGTTAGTGACGTATCGATTGTAAATTTTAGATCTGATGCATTGACGGCGACGGGCGTCACTTACGAGGTGGTGTCCAATATTCCCAAGGCGTCAGAAGAGTTAGAGGAGCGCGAGAGTCTGGCCCAGATCGCCGCTTCCGGAGACGAGGCAAGTGCGGCGGACGGGGAGACTTATATAGGTCAGTGTCATATTCAATATTTTATTATGCCTTTAAATAATTAGTCAGTAAGTACAGTTTAAAAAAGTCTGCCTCGATTTGTCTAATTAGCGACACTTAGTTTTATTTAACGGTTGAATTGTGTATGTAGAGAAGTACACCCGCGGCGTGAGCGCGGTGGAGAGCATCCTGACGCTGGACCGGCTGCGGCAGAGCGTGGCCGTCCGCGAGCTGGAGCAGGCGCGGCCCGCCTCCGCCGTCGCCTCCAACATGCGCAAGACCGCCTCCGTGCCCAACTTCTCGCAGGTGACCACCTCACACGCACATACACACACGCAACACAAGCGCACGCGCACCTACACGCACTACGGAACTCATACGTGCTGGTAAAATTCTTATTATGCGCAGTAATGAGCTTAGAACCTCTGTAACAACAGTGTGTATTATATCGAACTAGTGAGTTCTTTCGTTTCTGCACACAATTTTTATTATTTACAAATCCATCCGTCATTAAATAATTGAGAATTTTGCCAGCTACGTTGTCATGAGACGTTATAATGTAACGGTTATGATATACCACACACATCAATAACCTCTCAGGTTTTAAATATCACATAAAATATTTTACAAATGTTAATTCATAACCAACGAAAAATGACATATAATAATATAAATCCCATCTTTGAACCACACTCAAACTTGAACGTGACCTGAAGTTTAATGTAATTTAAATAAAATGTTTGATGCTTATTAAATTTACAAAATCTTTAAAACAATTTTAACATTATTAGTTTTTACGTTTAATTTTCTTTTTAGTTGAAAATACACCTTGTATTTTTTACATATAATCATTTTGACGTAATAAACCTAAGATTCTAATAAGCACATAATATAATTCTGCCAAAATTTAAACATGAATATCGTAATATTGCTTGTATTTTTCTTTAAGATTTTTCTTTTAAATTAACACTTATCTGACACATGACTAATAAGAAATTGTCGTAGTAGCTTTTTTAACAATTAAGTATCACAATACGTACTTACTTAGATGTCACTGATGGAGAACTTTTAAACCATGATTTTTTTTACGTAATGTGTAGAATTTAAAGCTAACTAAACGTGAAAAATATTAAACTTAAATCAAACCTATAAAATTCTTCATCAAAAAACAGTAGTAAATTTACACATGGCGCTTAAGATAATATATTTCTGTAATTCTGTACTATCATTCACAACTTCACCATGTAGTAAAAAAATTGTTGAGTACTCAAGCTTTAGTCAAATTTTTTTCAAACTATTTTTTCAAACTATTTTTTTTATATTTTATTTATATTTATATTCGACTTTTGTACAGTAATACGCCAAGAGACGACATAGGATCACATTTTTGAAGTGTCGGTCGTCGTAACACCTAGACCTTGTGGTATTTTCAGGGGGCTTTCTCACGACGCGATGCGTTACAAACAATATGCAACGCAACTAGATACGTGGTACATTTCGTATCGACGTTGAACGGACAGGCGGAATTGGATTCCGTGAAAAATGACCAAGCCGTTGCGTCGCAAAGCGTGGTGAGGAATATCCCTAATTACGTATCGTCTGCTTACAAGTTACCGCTACCGACACCGGCACATTATAGACGTACACGCCAGGTCTATGTTGTGAAGCTTCCACAGCTTCCCGCTAATAACGCTTTCGTTGTCGATGTTTACTAACACAATACGTAAAATCGAAAGTGAGATTTGTGTTCTTATATCGACAGATTGCAATATGTGTTATTCTAACAAAAGTTTTATATTTGAAAGTGTCATGTTAAAAATATTACAAACTAACGTTGTCGGAAGCTGATATCATTTCAGAGTTTAAAAGAACAAACATGTTAGAACGAAGATTCGTTACTAAAACAGTATTTAAATAAAATACGTGAAAAGAATTTTAAAATTTTTTCTTGTACAAATACATTAACGTTAAAGGAATTATACGTTTTTCACATTGTTAACGTTTGTAATCATGGTGATTTCAAACCAATTTTTAATATTAGTAATGACAGAAAAGTACGTTTAGGTGTTATATAAACTCCACTGGAAAATTGTTTTATGCAGCAATTTTACATCTCTTCCAAATTTTGCGACTTATATTATAAACATATCTTGGAATCATTAAAATAATTATAATTATTTCCCATTTTAACAAATTACAATTGACGTACAGCTCAAAATACCGATTTGGACGAACATTTTGTATGGACTAAATTTGGCAACTGCAGAATTTGAAATACCTGTATTTTGCAGCAAAAATTAATGTATATTAATATGATGTGTTTATCTTGCAATTATCTCGCTTGCTTGACTGTTTCCATTAAATGAGCATGCTATCGGAAGAAATTTTACAACATGGTTATGTTGTAATAAAAAGATATGAAAATGCACGAAACTGTATAACAATATGTTGAGAAAATTGCATTCTGTAGCTTTTTGACTTGTGTAATTATTTGAAATGTGTGTATTTGTATCGTATAAAATTTTAACCTATGTTATTGTTAAAAAAATGTTAAATTGTATATCGTTACAGTAAGATAATATATAAACATTTGAGATGGCCTTGGAAGTCAATAAAAGTTTAAAAATATACGGTCAGATATAAAATTCTGACTGAAAGACGTTTTGACGTTTAGGGGAGTAAAGATCCAAAAAAAATTATAATTTAATCATAAAAGCATGCTCGTTGATGGAGACATTCCCCTAATGTATGTGTTGTCGCATCGCACGCGGCTGCAGCTATCGCAGGTGCTCGAGAACGCGGCCAAGAACGGAACCAACGTGAGTCCAACGCATGGCCATATCCATGTAGTTCTTCTCTATTTGGTTGCAATTTATTATAAGTTTTCATTCACATCACGCGGCACTGTAAAATATGCAATATCTATCTCTTATATGTACGTTATTGTGTACAAATTCACGGTCTAATTGCCACTTTCAGGACTATAGTGCTAGAGCAAAGTCTTTTGTGTACCTACAATCACAATTTTCTTTTCGGTATAGTGAGCAAAGAGAATTTGTTCATGTTCCGAATGTTCTTTTTCATCGATGTATTTATATGTGCAACAGTTTGCTTATTTAGTGCGAGATTACTCAGACCTGTCAAACCACAAGGTTACATTTTTCTCATCAAAAGAATTGATTTTTCTAGTCTATGTTATGATTACTTCAAATAAGTAATACAAAAGTCCGTCTTAAATATTTTAAATAAACGATAACAATGTTTTTTTTTAATTATTTTATGGTGATATTTTTTTGATTTGGTTAAAACCAAAAAATGAGACACTAAAAAGAAGCTTGGACTAAATTAATTTTTAAATTAAAAAAATAATTAAAGCTTTTCATTCAGTGGTTGTGGCTTGAAAGTATAATAAACAAAATATAACTATTCCAGTTTATTTGTTTTAAAAACTTTTCGGTATATGAATATACGAATTAATCATTAGGCTTCTGCAAATATTGCACATGCTAAAAACCTTCATCTCAAGTCATTCATTCATTCATTCTCAATCGTTGAATTAAGTGATAATTTGCTTGTTTAATTTAGTGAGTTGGTTGGTAACTGTAATAATCTACTGCTTCGACTTTTATTTTAAGGACAGCAAATGGACAAAGTCTGAAATAAATTCTCTTTTGTGATGTTCTACTTGTGTTATTGTATTCTCACCGATAATTTATTGAAATTTTCTGCAGCAAATTTAACTTAAAAAAAAAAGTATCTTCACGCCCATATCCACGAAGAGGTAGGCAGAGGTACAACCAAGGCACCCACGACTAGCCGAAGACACTAACTCCCACAATGTGATAGGTGGCAAGCCTATCGCCAACCGGGCACATTTCCAATCCCGAGCAACATTTTTTTTTGTTAGAAAATTGGAAAAATCCAATTTTCTTTGTGTAGGCCGACCCGGGATTCGAACCCGGGACCTCATGCAGTCAAGTCCAACACCCGGACCGCTAGACCACAGAGAACTTTTCCCGTATAACTCCAATAGTCACGAATACAATTACAGTAGGACGGTTTCATTAGTTTAGCTTATTTTGGATTTACCTGTAATAAATCATTTTGAGTATGTAACTTGGGGGTCTGAAAAGATACAATATTTAATTGAAACCGTTCCTGTAAATTCAATGACGTTTTTGGAAAGTAAAATCCAGTTTTTACGTGATAGTCTTTAACTTTGTAAGGGTTCATTTTAAGGATTCAATTATTATGTTTACTCGTTTTTTAAATTTAACTACAAAACATTTTACTCGACAATCCATTCCTCAATTCACGTTTCGCGTTATAAGCAGGAAATGGTTAGTTACTATAATTGCCAATATTTTTAAAACTATGTACTCATCCATGTATTATTTGCTAAAATGTTATTATGCATAATAGTAAATTAACTTGATTGAATATACCATAAATAATTAATTGTAGATGAAAGCTTAATTGCATATTTAAATAAATTATACATTGTTTACAGATTAACGTAAAGGCATATTTAGAGTACAATATTTTGACAGTATGCATAATGAACATATACCATTTTTAAAACATTTTATTTTACCACGAATCAACATAGAAAATTTTTCGCATATATATTAAAATTAAGTTGGTATTCAAATTAGATTTAAAATGGTATTAAGATGAAATTGCATTTCGATTTATTACTTTTACCTGCTGGTTGGGGTTGTATAAATGAGTACTATAAATTTATATTAACTGCTTGTTCACACATTCCTATTTCCATATACATCGTTTTCACTTTGGGTACAAGTTTACTTCCAACGTATTTAAACGAATGGGAAAATTAAGAGTTTCTTATGATTAAACACACTGTATGAAAGTTATTTTTTTCTAAGTGTAAAACATGTGACGACGTGAACAGATAATGCGGCTTGACTCGTCGATGGAGTCGTTGTCGGGTCTGGCGGGCACGCGGTCGGGCAGCGTGGCCGACCTCGCGGACGAGACGCCGCGCCGCACGCACCGGCACTCGCTGGCCGGGCCCACGCACCACGCGCACCACGCGGACCACGACGGACCGCCCGCCAAACCCTTCGCTTTAGGTATGTATTTTACATTCACTCTTTCATTTATTTAAGTTTTTTAATTGAAAAACGGGATGTTTCTCCGAGTCGACAATTTTTTGAGTTTCAACTTAAGCGAGAAAATAGAGCTACAGGTTTTTTTATTGCAAGCGGTACACCGTATATGTACATGTATAAACAAGCAATATTAAAAATAAATGAAAAAAAAAACATGAAGTGAAAAATAAATTTGGTTTCTTTATTGGTTATTTATATATGGTCCTCCAAAATAGAAAGATTTTTAGTTCAGTACACGTAATAGAAGATATCAACATTAAAAATAACGTGATTTTTATATCATTTGACTAAGCACATATTGAATAAACTATGCCTCAATTACATTGTTGTACGACTTTGCTTATACTGTATCAAATAATCTTAGTTTGTTTTACTATAAATGTTTTCTAGTCTCTTTTTGTTTTAAGTCAAATCGATGAGTTATGTTCTTACTTCTGTATGCAGTAGTCCTATTGGAGAAATAAGAAAAGTCGTTTTAACGAGATTATTTTTCATGTGGATATTTTTTTAGATGTGCTAAATGCTGTCAAAAAATTTGAACACCTGTTTTAGAACGACTCTACATAGGCCTTATATTTGTAGGTGTCAAAATGATGTATATTTTATTTAATGTGCAATGGCAAATCATTCGAAATAGGTACTTACCATCCTGTTAGCACACGAAAGATGTATTTTTTTAATGAAGACAATTAAAAAAATACATCTTTGCATTACAAAAAAGCGAAAATATCTCATAAGCATATTGATACTCTCTCTATATTATAAACTTACGGATTATATACTGTATAAATAAATAAAACAGGAAAGTTTTCCTCGAGTTGCACAAATAGAACCAAATTAGTTGTGAAATGAAACTAAAAATAAAACTCCAGTTGTATTTATTAGCCATAAGACAGTCAAAGTACCCTCAATGTTGATTAAGATTTTTGACCGACTGACGGATGGAACCTTTTTAACTTTTTTTTAATCTTCAACCAAAGATAATTCACGACGGAACGTTTTGAACGTTGAATTTTTGCATGTGTTCCGAAAATCGCAATCGTCAATTTTAGTTGTGCAAAAAATACAGAGGTTTATTTTAAATTAGCCTTGCATAATATTATTATGTAGTAATAGTTTTAAACACATTTCATTAATTAGTGTTAGAAATACTATAATACTGTGAAGTAGCAATAAAAATGTTTGTTATATGAAAATATAAGGATAAATGTTAAATTTTCTAGGCTAGGTTTTTTGTCATGAGCACGATGATAACTGATAGATACCTAAAAAGACACTCTAGCTAAACATATAACATTTAATAGATAGTGTATCCCTTTAAATAAACTTTTACAATTATAACAAATATTAACAAATGAATTTCATAAATTTTATAAAGAATGTAAGGGACATGATGTTGAAATGTACTCAAGAATTTCATAAACTAAATTATTTGGTGCTGCAGTAAGTTATTTTGATTTTAGAAACAAATGGGCTTCAAGTGCTTTCATATTTTCATCAACGAAAACACTTTCTCATTCCAGTGCACTCTACAGGGCTTTTATTTTATTAAAAAAAGTATCTTCACGCTCATATCCCCGAAGAGGTAGGCAGAGGCACAACTAGGGCGTGGGTGCTAGCCGAAGACTCTAAGTCCCACAATGTGATAGGTGGCAAGCCTATCGCCAACCGGGCACATATCCTATCCCGAGCAACATTTTTTTTATTAGAAAATTGGAAAAAACTAATTTTCTTCTGTTGCCCGACCCGGGATTCGGACCCGGGACCTCATGCAGTCAAGTCCAACAACTGAACCGCTAGACCACAGAGGTTAGAGGTTAGGTTATTTTATGTTTACAGTTTATATTTTGATGAATTGTTCAAAATGTGCACTGTTACACTTAGCAAGATTTGTCATTTTAGTGAATTTTTTGATCACGTATTAAATCGGTAGTTTAGTTGGATTTTGATAATTATAAGAAACGAATTAAGTTCTTTATTTGTGATTTAAAAATCTAACTAATAATAATTGTAGCTTTAGCTTTAATTGAATACTTAGTACCAATGTGTAATACTACAAATTTAGACAACCTACACAGTGGATTAGAGTTTATAATTTAAAAAAAAACATGTAAAAAATATTTAGAGCTAAACTTATTTTTTTATCTTTTACTTTATATATTAAAATAAAAATTAAGAAATATTAATAAACACCTAAACATATTTAGTTCACCCTACCGTAAAACCTATTTTTAATATTGTTCATAGCTGGTTATTTGTTTTTTTTTTATATTGTGACCAAAGTATAGGGTAAAATTATAATTACTTAGTGCACCTAGTTACTTGTGCACCGAGAACATAATGCAAATGTTTTGCAAACCGCACGAGAGTTTCAAATTAGTTTAGTATTAAGTTAAAACTACTAGAGTGATTAGGAGCACTTTAGACATCAAGAGTGAGACAAGTTTCAAAGTACATTGTGTATACACTCCACACGTTACTGCGACATACCCACAGGGTTTTCACAATTCACGTTTTATTTTTTACTAGCTTTGTGGCAATGCTATCGCTCTGAACACCGACGTTCTTTACCCGCTTTCTATTTCCTAACCCTAAAATATCGCGACAAAATTACCCGCTATCACTTAACCACTAACTTTCTACATTTGTTGATAATTTGAATGGAATTAATTTTGTTTTTCCATTATGTAATTTTTATTAAAAAAACATAGAATTCCTTTCAAATTACTAAATGCACAGAAAGACATACGAAACAAAATTTACATAGCTTAAACTAATGTTTTTTTTTGTATTCTAAACCCTCGCTATCTTCAGGCTCGTTCCTATCAGGTAATGAGTTGACAATAAATGTTAAACAATTGGAATGACAAATGTATGGCAAAATTACTATTAGTCGAATGTGTATTGCGAAATTGGAAATTAATGTCTAGTAAATGTTGTAAAACATTATTGAAACCATAGTTACATGGATTGGTTGTGATTTAATTGGCAATTGGCAATAATTGGAGTCTGCATAATAGCAAAGGTTGAGCGGCGAAAATTTTGCCCAAAACCTTTGAAAGTCGACTTCCAGCATCGAGCAAGCTTCTGTCTTTGTGTTCTTACTATTTGTTTGCGTGTCAATTTGATTTGCATGGATTAAGCATGACCTGATATTTTTTATTTCCTTCCTTTCCTCTCTAGATTATAAAAAAATAAATAAAAACAGTAACTTAATTTTTTTATTGAAGGTAATTATAATTTTGTCCCAGGCGAAAGTTAACAATGTATAACAGCCAAATAGTTATGATGGATTGAAATTTCCAATATATAGTAGATTAAAAACTTGAATGACAGTCATGTGTATTTTGTAAGTAGATAGTGTCAGTAGAGAACATAGAACAATGAAAGTGATAGTGTGTATGTGTTAGGTGCGAGGCATGATGAAGTAGTAATTTGGCAAATGACATAATGTGGGTAGATATGTAATCAACGCATGATGGATTAGAATGTACATTATAATTAATATAGAACATAATTTAACTAATATATTTGCTATTTAAATAATACATGACATATTCTGATAATCATATCTGACGTTTAATACGTCAATTATAGAAAGGTAAACCCGCAAAGTTTTTTCGCTGGGTGTTCTTAGTGAATGGCTATGTTCTGATTAAGTGGACCTTCTTTTTGGTCCATGTAAAATAAATGTTATTTATTTCAGGAAATTAGTAATTTTCTGCTGTCATTAAGAGTCGAATACTAGTTTGGCTGCATTAGAACATGGCTAAATTAGACAGTACTTTTGACATAAAACACAAATAAATGTAAAAAAAGTATGATTATGGAATCATTGAATTTATATTGACAATAGTGTAAAATTTTCTCTTACAGCTCGACCAACGTTCCTTAACTTGAATTTGAACCTGAACTCTCTGAGACTGCAGACACCAAACAAGTGTACGTTTAGAAATTAGTAGTAACTTCAGTAGATACGCTTTTTTCTCATATTTCGTTGTCTCATTCTTTTGGTTCTCTTCACGAGTGATTCTTCATTTTTCACGAATTTCTATTTCAGTGTAAATCTCTAGGAGTGTTTGCTCATATTGGTCTTATTATTTGCTACGACTCACTAGGAGTGTTTAAGCTTGATGTTCAGCGTTATGTGTTTTATAATTTATCGGTCACATATTTCGTTTATTTAGAAATTGTTGTGTATTTTACATTCAACACTTTATCTTCGGTATACGGTGAAAATTTTAGTATTCTTTTATAGTATTAGATCGCAATAGTTGATTATCATTTTGAAAGTCTAAAGTGATGGTGTGCACTTGCATTTTTATATTATAAATAGTTGTTCAATTTTATTTAACAGTGCTCGTCTATATTACGTTTATTTTAGCTACTTTCGTTTAATTAAATTTTGCAATAATACTGTGCAAGTATATATTTCAAATATGACTGGTTCGATTGCAGCGTCTCCAGCAAGTGGGAAGTTAGGTTTGCGAATGACGACCCTACACGAGGAGCCAGGACGGAGGAACGACGAAGACTCACATTCCGAACCAGAATCGGCGCCCACTGACGAGCTTATAACTCCAAAATCACAAGTAAGTAACTTGTATCTTTGATAATTAGATTTTAATTATCTTTTGAGTTCCTTTTGCATATTGTATTAATGCAAACACCATTTTTTTTTATTGTTTTAACTAAGTACGTTAAAATGTTAACCTGAATATGTTAAACGACGTCTTTTTTGTACGTCTTTTTTTTTGTGAAAAATATTTGATCCTTGCTCCTTTGTAGAATAGACCATTTGCTTTCCTGCCAGGCAGCTCGTAAAAGGCGAGCATAGGTCTCCCGTCACTAACACCGTGACATCTTACTAGTTTGTGAAGTTTCGAAGTGACTCATCCGGATTGGTAGCACCGCTTTACCTATTCCAACAGCCATAACGTCACTGCTTGCCTTTGACGTGTTCCTGTTTGAAGGATAAGGAAGCCGGTAAACTTAATTTTGCTCCAGAACTAACATCCCGACCTCAGGTTGACAACGCACCATTACAACCTTTGGTGTCTCTAGGCGGCGTGAATTTCTTACCATCAGGAAATCCTTCTGCTTGTATGCCTTCCAATTTCGTAAAAATGAAATAAATAAATAAAGTTAATACATGCAATCTGAAGCAATGATTAAGTACATGTTTTTTTCATTAACTTTCGATGTGACAAAAATATGTTTTTATATTTTAGCGAACCCGTTCAAGAGCAACAAGTCGAGGTTTTTTGCCAACATCGAAAACACTAGATTCTCTTCACGAGCTTGCATGTGAGAGGATGCCAAACAAAAACTCTCCTTCTTTATCATCCAGTGGATATGGTAAGTGCATGCGTGGTTAATTCGGGTAAAAATTTTATGTTTTGCCCATATTATAGGAATTAAGGGCATTTGAAGTTTAAGGGAGTAAATTGCTTTATATTATTAGGTCTACGCCCGCATCATCAAACTTTCTACATTCAAATATATTGTAGGTTCGCGCACTTACGACATGCATTAACCCTGGCTTGGCCCGCTATGATTATTATATATATATTATAATAATTATTATTCTATCACCTCGCCCGGTTATCTCCTTTCTTCAACCTCTAGGTTGGCAAAATATCTCCGTTACATTTTAATCTATTTTGATTGACATGACTTAGTTGTTGTAGTATGTAATTTTTAAGCAACAGATAGATCTATCTACGTTGATAATTATTCGGCACCTCACATATTATTTTGACAAATTACACAACTGTATCAAATCCCAAAATAAGCTTAGGCTAGCCAGCATAATTGCTTATTTTGCCCTAGTACCTATATACTAATACACAGAACTACTGTCGAAATAGATAACCTTTAAAAATGAAGGAACACACAACAAAAACAATTAGTGAAACAAAATAAATAAAAAGAATTGTGTTTGTAGGATCCCAAGCAGTGTCGACTACAAATCTCACGAACGATGACACATTATCAATAAGGAGTATGTCGGTTGATGACACTCCAGACTTCGACAAAACAATGGAATACACACATCTCAGTCGGACGAAAAACTCTATGGCAGGCCTAAGGAACGAGATTAGCGAATTGAGAAACGACATAACAGAGCTTAAGAATGAAATAGTTGAATCCAAAAATGAATTAGACGATACGACGTATGAAAAAGCCAAAACGCCAGTTTTGACGCCTGGGTCGAGGAATAGAATAAATCCATTTTTAAGGGACTGCGAAGAAATGGAGGACAAGGGTCAGTTGTTGGACCCTTTGGGTGCTATTCCCGTGGAGAATTACTCTGTGCTATCTAGTCATTCAAACAAACCCGAGCCAGTTCAAGTTAATGGAGAAACTCACGATTCGACCCATGACACGTCATTTGGTAAGTAGTCTGTTTGTATTTAGTCTTACGTGTAGTGTGTAAGAATGTAACCATTTAGTATTTGTAATAAGATTGTTGATATTATCCAAATTTAGGCAGATTAGATGACGTCTGTATGTAAAACTAATATAAAAAAAACTAGTGCCACCTCTGTTACTTTTCCTGATAACGTCATTAAGTTAGTGCTTGCAAAGAGCAAAATGCTCGACATTGTCATGTAGTACTTGAGGGTGCACTAGACAGTAAACTTATCCAAAAGGATTAACATTTCAATCTTAGTTTGTAAAGCACTTTTTGTATCTTAGTGTTTAAGCGAGGTGTACATTTTCTTTCCATCAGATTATCTTTTAGTTTATTCGCTTTCTCATAATGTGAAAGAGCATCGTAAAATTATGTTGAATGTATATTTAAGTTATGTTTATTTAAATAAGAATTTTGAAATCGTAAACTTGTGTCTAAAATATGTAGGTATATGTTGATTAATATGTTTGTGTACAAACACGTGTAGTAGGCGTCAAGTCGTAGATGTAACGATCTTTATTTTTTACTTAGGTGATGCGGAAGTAGAGTCGATGAGTTCTGAACAGTCCAGCCAAGAGGGGAGGAGTCGTGAGACTTCTTCAGTAGGAGAGAGTGATTCTCCTGGTCCCGACCCAGTTGTTAACACATCATTACCTGCTGGGAAGGTAACTTAAGATTTTTCACTGTGGTGATGTATTTATGAACTTTGTTAGGTCGTAGAGTATTATGTAGCACTTCGTTTAGATTGGTACTATCGTACGCGCCAAGTTATATTTTTTTAAGTTTCTTTACTTTACGATAGAAGTTGGAACAGAGCTTTAGTAGAGCTCTTCATTTACATTAAAAGATTATTGTCCTCGTATGGATTTACATAATATTATACAGAAAAAAAAATCTACACAAAGCAAACAAAAGTTGAGCATGAATCGTTATGAAAATTCTCATATCTATCTTAAATATAGAAAAGCTAAACTGATATTATCAAATTAAAATCTGTCTGTTTTTTTTAAACAAACCAAATCAGAGGTTAAGACCGAGTGTTTAATCCTTTCGTCAAAAAAGTTTTAGCGAAAGAGTGAATAAAACTAAACGTTAGTAAAGCTGCGGATGACAATCGTTAATAAAAAATACATCTGGCATTTCGG
Organism: Calephelis virginiensis; assembly: GCA_002245475.1. Taxonomy (NCBI): domain Eukaryota; kingdom Metazoa; phylum Arthropoda; class Insecta; order Lepidoptera; family Riodinidae; genus Calephelis; species Calephelis virginiensis. The sequence continues at coordinate 350,481 of NJDC01001406.1, forward strand.
CTACATCTGAGCTATGGAGTCAGATTCTACAACTAAATAAGCTCAGTGATAAGATTATACTTATAAGCGAAGCCATTACACACACGATAGGATTTGGTGTCAATTTTGTCATCATCGAACATGCCTAATCACATCCGATAGAAGATGTAGAAGGTACAATTTCTGCAGTTCATTTAAGTTATACCCACGGAAAAGTTACAATGTAATAGCTCGGACGTCGCCTTGTGCATGGACAAGTACAGTAACTGGTGTGTTGTGGCAGGTGGTGCGGCGGCGGGCGGGCGGGGCGGCGCGGGCGGCGGCGCGCGCCTCCTTCCCCGGCGGGCGGCCGCGCTCCGCACACGAGCCCACCCACACGCACACGCACACGCAGCTGCGGGACACGCCCGCCTCCTCCACCGAGAGGATCGGGGACGGTAACTGCACATTGTTATTTGTTTATACATTACTTACTAATAGGCCTTGGATGCTCGGTTTTTCAAATTTGCAATATAGAGCATATCATAGTGACATATCATAGGGTGGGAACTGGTTGTAGAACCTCATAGGATCAAGAAAACGGCTAGCCAGAAAACATTTACAAAAGTTGATTTTTCCGAAAACGGTAAACGGACTTTTTTCATAAATTATTTTGAAAATAATATGTTGTACTAGCCCTTACCCGCGGCACTCATGGTTGGGAGTTATTCAATAATTATTATTTTAGGTAAGGATACTATTACTACTTTTCAATAAAGATTACCAATACTTGTTAGGGTATTGGTAATACCTCAGTGGTATCTTTTCATGTCTCTGGTGATTTAATAAGAATTGTGTGTGTTTCTTACTATTGAATATAATGTATCATGTTGATGATGATTGCAAGCCATAACTGTTGGCTATGTGCATTCTAATTGTAATATTTTGGCGGACTTTAATAGTTGATGGATCAATTAATATTTTGCAATACTATGAAGTGGGAATCGAACGCTTGTATCATTTTTTTACAATTACAAGCTATTTGATAGAAACAAAAGCAATTAAAATATAAGGCTTATTTGTATTGTACATTTTTAGATAACAAAAAAGTTAGACGAGCCATGTCAATTAATGTGTAAAGCCACTACTTTGCTATTTCTATGAAGTAGTCATTTCTTCGATTGAAGATCAAACAGAAGATCTTCCTAGAGAGCTTCGAAGAGTTTCCATTAAAGCTTAAAAAATGTTATTTCGGGCTTTTAACGTCAAGAGTTGTTTGTTAAATCCCAGTAAATGAAACATCTAAGGATTTACTATGGTTTGGACATAACTTAATATGTCGTGTACAGAGGAGAGCGTGGAGACGTCGGCGTGCCCGGAGTGGCTGGCGGTGGGCGAGAGCGTGTCGCTGCGGCTGAGCAGCAGCACGGGCGTCGTGGCCTACGTCGGCGGGACACACTTCGCCTCGGGGCTCTGGGTGGGCGTCGAGCTCGACGCGCCTACCGGTAACTTACAAACCAAAAAAAATAAAAATAAAGCCTGTATCACTTGAAATGGTGTACTTCATACAATTATCTATTTAGGCACCTGTCAGTTAAGCTCAAATCTATTTCTGGAATATAAGAATTCCAACACATTTTATTATTTAAAAATATTTAATTTTTTGCACAATCCTTTCAAGTGTAGAGAGAGATGGAAATATTCAATCCAATGTTATTTGCAAGAATTGTTAAAACTGACATCATTTGACAATTTCAGTATTGGGACTCATTGTATTAATAGACGGTATAATACAACGGTATTGTCTGTTTATACAAGGTGCCAGAAATAGACGGATCTAATATTAATGTGGAAGTATTTGACTGTAGTTATTAGTGCCAATAAAACCAATTCATTCCGTCCTTCAATAAAGCGTATTCATTCATTACATAATAAAGTGTAGACATTTTAACAATAATTTATAATGTGCAGCAATAATGTTAGCGTTTTCTTCACAGTTTTGTAATATTTGTACCCTAGATTAATAATTTTGAATGTTTTTTCGAGAATTAGGATCGTAGGAAGGTATGGAAGTGAATATAAACAATATTTTCGAAACAAATTCCCAGATTTATTCTAAAGCAAGAAGGTCAGAATAATTCTTGGAATTTTAATAACCCTATCAATAAGTCAATTTATTTTGAAAGTGTATTGAAATTTCATAAATAATTAAATATAAAAAGTACAGACCACAATATGTGTTAGAAATATGTTTTGATTACATACATTTCTTATTCTTATTTATTGATTTTGATGAGTAACAATGTCGTTGGGCAGGTAAGAACGACGGGTGCGTGGGCGGTAAGCGGTACTTCACGTGCCGGCCGCGGCACGGCATCTTCGTGCGGGCAGACAAGCTGGCGCCCGACCGCCGCGGCAAGTCCGCGCGCGCCTTCCGCGAGGCCGAGCTGCGCCGCGCCTCCAGCAAGGGTAACCCCACGCATTGGTTTATCCAGCGGTCGGCAACCTTTTCGCAGACAAGGGCCACAAGGCGGCAATATAGACTACACTTGTGATAGTATACAATATACAAGGCCACACTTGTGGTATTGACTTTAGAAGCCAAAAATACCTGTGTATAATTAGTCATCCCATGAAAAACTGAAAATGGCAGAGAAGCGAAAGCTAAAGGCTGAATTCTCACTATACCCTTTATATGATACTGTCAACTGCGGGACGTTCAAGCGTTTATTTTGATATTTATAAATTATTTACAAAACATTAACGCCGCATGTAAGACGTCGGCGGGCCGCAAGTGGCCCGCGGGCTGCGGGTTGCCGACCGCTGATACTATTGGGACAATGTCTCCATCACCCACTGCCGATGATATTGTTATCTAAACTACTGGTTTCCTTTAGAGCACAGTCAATCATAATTAGGTGATATAGCACTGTGCAGTAGCTCGCCCGGGCATGTACCAGCGCTTTACCTAATCCTGCTGCCTGCCACAATAAGTACAATACCAAGCATCGACGCTGTACCGTCAGGAATACCATTCTATTTGATTAATAATATGCCACTTGTAAATTAATCATCTTTAAAAAGTGTATTAACGCCCATATACCCGAAGAGGTAGGCAGAGGCACAACTTGGGCGTGGGTGCCCTAGCCGAAGACTAAGTCTCACAAAGTGATATGTGGCAAGCCTACCGCCAACCGGGAACATATCCAATCCCGAGCAACGTTTTTTTTACTAGAAAATTGAAAAAAAAACCCAATTTTCGCTTCGTTGCCCTACCCGGGATTCGAACCCGGGACCTCATGCAGTCAAGTCCATTAACTGAACAGCTAGACCACAGAGGCGACCTAATCATCTTTACTTCTAAATAACTTAATTAAGATCGTCCTTGCCTATGTACATGTTAATATAATTCTTACGTAATTAACAGCTTTTCTATCTCCTTTTTCTAGAATATTTTTCCATGACCATACTATAGCATAATATTATAGATCCTGAAAAAAGTACTCACTCTTAATATGCACTGACTTTTTGCACTTTAATTTGCAGGAGAAGGCCTACAAAATCTGCACAGATCGCGGAGTCGCGGCGACAGCATAAACGCCGTCGGCACTAAAACCAGAAGCAAATAATTTTGATATTCTTCTCGTCCGTATTTTACACGTTCTCTACTAGCCACTCGTCGGGCCGAATTCTACATAACGTCCACGGTATCATACCTCCAATCCAATAGATTTGTTTGTCCTGTTGTAATGGTGCTTTACTTTTTTATATTGACATCACGTTTTATTTTACATTTTTTTTCTGGCATCTGCGACTTTGACGTTTTGTAGATTCAAAACTTTAATTCAGTTTTAAATTATTTTATTTAAAATATTAATTTTATTGATATAAAAACGTAATTTTTTGTATAGTCAGTGTATCCATTGAGAAAATATGTTTTTGATATAAAATGTAACGATCCCAGACATACTGTCTTATTAACACGGAGTTAATACTCCAAGGTTCAACCTGGTATTTTAAACTTTGTTACAACGTGATACAGACTATAGTATCAAGTTTATTTTACTCCCACGTTAGGCCATGTTTACAAATAAGACGGATTATGTTTGAGGTATATATTAAGAATACTTTTCAATAGCAAGCATTTTACTTGTTTTTCAAAACAGGTAGGAATAAACTATTTTTGAACATGTTATTTTATTATTTTTCGCCTCTGTTGTCTAGCGATATAGGTGTTGGACTTGACTGCATGAGGTCCCGGGTTCGAATCCCGGGTCGGGCAACAAAAAGAAAATTGGGTTTTACCAATTTTCTGATAAAAAAAATGTTGCTCGGGATTGGAAATGTACCCGGTTTGTGATTGGCTTGCCACCTATCACATTATGGGACTTAGCGTCTTCGGCTAGACGTGGGTGCCCTGGCTGTGCCTCTGCCTATTCCTTCGGCGATATGGGCGTGAAGATACTTTTTTTTAAATCAAATTAATTGAATAAATTTTATATAATTTTGATGTACCTGTGTTATTTATCTCAATAATCCTTTTACTCGGGATATAAACCAGCGATTTAAATTACGTATTTTTATTTGAATTTTAGTTTTGAATCAACGAAATTTCCTGGTGTTGGATAAATTTGATCTCATATTTATTGACGCGAGCAATAAATAATCGAGGTGTAAAATTTCATGTGTTCCATTGTGTTAGTTACTGTTGTTTTATTTTTCGACTACGAATTATGTAAATAAATTTACGTTATTCAATCATGTGATTTAAGTTTATTTAATTTTAATGTAAATATTTTAATGTTGTGTGTATTATATTGAATAATTAATGTTTTTGTAGCCAATGATTTTTTGTGATTTGAATGGATTTTTTGTATAGAGTTTTTATTGTATAGTTTGTCGGATAAATGTTATTTATGTCTTGGATATATTCCGTGCTTTTCTAGTTTAGTTGCAGGTTAACCTTTTTTGTTTAAATTATTTCAAACATATGTTCTGCGCAACGAACTGTTTTTTCAATAATTTTATTCTAAAAAACATATGCTTTTGACATGTCATATTAAATAAGTAACGTGTATTTGACGTAGGCTAACTTTAGATTCAAGTATGCAACTGATAAGGGAAAACAAAATTGACATGTCAGAAATATATTACCTTAGCATATTACCTCTAAAATTATGTTATATTAAAATGGAATTATACCCTTGATCTTTGGTTTCCTCGCATATGGCACTCGAGTAAGTTCCTAATAAGCATTTTTATCTGATCCAGCATTTTCCCATATTGTGTTGCCATTATTTATAAATGAATATTTCTAGACGATTTGCTCAGTGTGAGAATCACAGTTGCCAGTTTGTGATAGTTTCTTGCCACGGGACTCAATTTTTGTACTTTCACCCGTTGATTTTTTTACAACTTAAAAAATATCGTCCAGTACTACATCTTCGTCCTTACAAAGACTTGTACTTAGTACACCCACGGACTAATTGCCCAAATGTTGACATTGTGTGGTGCAAGTGACGGGTGTTGCGCGACCTATGTATTCATTATTGTACATTGCTACTTCCTATTAGTTCTCACTATTTAGGTTTAAATTCTGTCACTTGTGCCATTGTCTTATATCGATTAGGTTGTGTAGTTAATATAATGTAAAAATAAATGTTTGTAGACATTTTTCGCGGTCTGTATATTACACAGGAGAATCATAAAGCAATCTATTTGTCCTAAATATAATATTTCCATCCATCGAACAATAATCGATAGAACTGTATATTCACTTGGTGTGAAGTGTAGCGTTGTATATTAATTTGGAATAAAATGAATACAGTGGGCTCTTATACACGCACGGTTTGTATGTTCATGTAATAAACTATTTTTTAACAATTAAGTGACACTTTCACTATAATTTATTAAATTATTTACCTTTTCTTATAATATATAATAATACGTACTGTTAGAGACAAAAGTGGATGCATAATTTTTAACATAAGCTATCTAAATTTTTTGTATGCACTTTTCAAACTGACGGTACATAGTGAAAGCGTTGTGTAACTTTAAATCCAGATGAAAATGAAAAAAATGTTATAAATATAACGGTGCTGATTTTGTGGCATAACGGTGACCAAATTTTCGAATAGATTTCAAAAATAAACTTGAAAAGGTGAAAAGGATACACAAATTTTATTTAAATCCTTCATTTACGAACTTCGGAACTAAAATCAAATTGAGTTCGTCCGTTCCCTCAATAAAACCAATATGATCATTAGTATTATTATTGTGATATTACAATCTTTAAAATTGTGTTTAAAAAACGAATCTTGGGCGTAAACTAGGTTCGAGTCAAAATGTTTTGAGGCAATGTTCATGCATAATAATAAAGGGTTAAAATGAATTTTATCATAGATTTTAGGACGTTATTACGTTATGTTATGCTTGCCATATACGAAAAATGATTGTATAATATTTATTTTAATGTGATGTTTTATTGTTGATGATTTATAAAGTATTATTAAATTAAGCATAATTTTGTAGGTTAAATATCTTTTAATAGTAATTATATTAATATGATTTAATGAAATTGACGTCCCAAAAATCATCACGACTATGATATAAATCACAAAGGTTCGCTGTAGGGGCACAGAACATTTTTAATAACACTTGCACTTTTCCACAAATACATTTGTTTAACACTATGTTACACTTAAGCCACCCGGTTTCACTTTCAAAAGTGTATTATGGTAAAGTGCAAACGTTAGTTAAAAAGAGTGTATTAAACGGAGTTCCACCAAATGCCGACGATAAAACGTTTTAATTTTTTTTTAAATATCTGAAATCTCACAAGACGTGTATTTGTAAGAGTCCGCTATATTTCAAAAAATATTGCAGTGTAGTTTGTGTAATCGTTATGTTAGGGTATGTCCATATTGGCCTGCTTTCAGTTTGAAGCGGCCACGAGTAGCTCACCTAATGTATATTCCATCCTTTTAGTGATGTAATTCATAAGTACATTAAAAAGTACACAAAATCGCCTCGTTATTTACTAGTTAAGGTTTGTCACCCTTTAGACAATCACTTGCCACCATTCATGTACACAGTGTTGTATATTATTAATTTATAAGTAATCATTTACTAATAAATATTTAAATTATATGCACTTGAAATCAACGCTGATCAGATATAGTTGTATGGACGTTATTTGTCTGTGTATTGTACAATGTAACAGTTTAGCTAAACCAACGGAAACATTTAAAATCATCAAATATATTACAGTTAAAACTTGTACATGCTTCTCTATTTTTTTTTATAAAAAAACATTTATTTTATCCTATAGTATACCAAATAAAATAAATAATATTTCAAAATGATTATAATCTCCTATTCTTAGTTCTAACGTGCTTCTTGGGCGTGAAGGTCAGCCATTTTCTTTATAGGAAACGGCTACAATAACGCATTTTAATTCGTACATTTTATTATGTCATATTTAGCCACGTTTACGTGATTTTAGTAACTGTGTGGTTCTACACAAACTAAGTGTATCCATAATATTTAAACAAAGATTTGATATCTCTTATTTTAGAAGTTTGACAGATCGTGTAATTGGTAATTATTAAAAAATTGTAACTTTTTTGTGACAGTGGAGACACTGGTAAAATTCTAATATATTTGATGGTTTTGTATTTTTAAAGTAACTCGTCTAGCCGTTTGGTATATGAAGTTGACTTGCTACCGTCCGGGAATGGCTATTTAACGATGTTTGTAGCCATTCCCGAGTGCACATAGGCTCTGTTATTCGAAAGTAAGGGTGCGGACATAGAGAAAGCGGTTTTCCTACTTTTGGGTATGCTAGTGAGCGTTTTTGAGAAAATCTTTTATATTTAAAATATTGATCTAGTTCAGCTTTTTGAATATTCTAATTAAATATTTCCAAAAGTGTAGGATGTGTGTTTTCTAAATGTCCACCCAAACAATGACTGAAATCACGTTTAAAATCATTAAATATCAAATATTGCACTATATTAAAAAAGCTTTTAGACTGTGCTTAATACATTCCATGGTTGCATTCATTGCAGTGTTTAAGAGATATGCTATCGAGAAGTTTTTTTCTAATTTTGCATTTCATTTTTTAAAGTATAGCGATTATACGTAACTTGGCCTCGACTAGGACAGCTCAATGTGTAGTCTTTGAAATCTAAACGAAGTGTTATCATGTTAGGGTGTCTTTGAAACTCTTGATGTGCTTTCGTCCAGTAGCTGGTAGGGGGGCAAGGAGGTAAACGATAGATTGGCAATAGCTTAATATAATCGAGGGGTACGCATTAGGGCTCCTGGGTTTAGGCTAATAGACCTACCTAACATGGGTCTTAATTTTTTTTATAGTAATAAGCTGACAATGTGCTGTGCTTTTGTTTTAATATTAGTGGTAGGTGAATAGTTTATTATTTTTATATTTGTCGTATATTTATTGCAGTCAATTTGTTAAGCGGTATATGTTTATATATTTGGACAAAATTCATGTTAGCGTAGGAATTGGTTTGCCTGACTTCTCTTGTAATATAAAATTGTAGATCACAATTGTATTTCAATTTATTTTATTGTGATAAGCAAATAGTTTAGGCAGCTACTTGGTAGCATAGATGGTTGCGTCAGTTACTGTAACATGAAGAGATTTTAATATTTAATACAAAATAGTTCACTTCTTAGTGGGAAATATTTTTGCCAAGTAGCAAATTCGAGTCAACCATCGCTGTCATTATCAATAAATGTATAATAAAGTGCAATGGTTTCATTTTCGTACCTTTTTAGATCTAAAGAACAAGAAAAAAGAAAAGATGATTGACCCAACACATGTATGGAAACGATTGGTGTATTCTAAATGGTGCGAAATATGTAAGGCATCGTATGTATTTTTTTTGGCTACCTTATTTATGTCATTTATATAAAATAAGTTTTTTTATTTTTCTTGTTCTGCAATACAATACATTTTTTTGATAATTTAAGAAACAAATAAAATGATTATATCGTTTATTTTTTACTCTATCTAGATTTCGTTATGGTCAGAAATACATGTCCTTCATGATCCTAAGTCATGATGTCCTTAAATACAATGTAGATACAAAAAATAAGGACAACGTAGGTACGTAATAGGATAGCGAACAAGCAGACGGCTCTCCTGATGGTATGATATGACAAGGATGTGACATAAACATAAATATCCCTGGACAAGTCACACAAATTGAATCTAAACCCAAAGTGATCAAATTATATGCTTATGTTGTGGGTGTTAGTCAACGATTCTAATACATAGAAATACTTGAATTATACCAGAATAAATTTAATAAACACCCAGACCCAGAAACGCAGACATCTAAATGTTCATCAAACAGATGCCTGCCCCCGTTGAACGAACCCGAGCCTCGCGGTTGATCCATGTAGTTAGGCTTGTACGCTAGCCACTCGACCAACAAGGCGGTCAAAAATATTTTTCATATAAATGTATCCGTGGCCTATAATCACTACAGATTTTAACATTGTGCGAAGTCACGTGAAAAGTTGCATGCACTCATGTCTTTGGCTATTAAATCTGTTCCTTCTTAACTCAGCAACGTTCAGACTTTTTTTGAATGGCTAATTTGTTGCTAACCGCGAGGTTTTTACAAATTCACCGGGCTATGCCGTGACATTCCCGATGTAATTAGGAGTTTTCCTCACTTGTCCATACCATCGAGCCTACTCTCTTTTGGCTTATTGGCTTTACCCTAATATATCCGTGAACGTATCTTATCGAGCCTCATTACCACGGAAATGGCAGAATGGACATGTCGTCCATTCTTCCATTTGCGTGGTAATGAGGTATGAGGCGTATCTGGTGTCATAGCAAGCGTTTAGAACAGGGACTAGTATAGGTAATTTCCAACTTCATAAGCCCAACGCTCGCAATTCGATGCTGTATTTTACCATCGAAGTTTTCTGAGCTGTGTAAAATGATTCTTAAACATTTGTAATTGTAACACCTGCTGTCCATCGATGACGATAAGTGTGTCCTAAAGCTGGTCAACTTTATGACACACCATGTACTGGGGTTTCGCAACATTCAGCGCTAGGTCCGCCTGTAACTGACGTTTCCGTCCTGGAGTGGACTTACTGGATGGTACACAGATAGCGACATCGTTGGCATAAGTATATGTCCACGGTACTCTGGTTTGGTTATGTTCAGTGAGAGCTTCCATGGCCAAACCAAAGAGGTACGGACTTAGGACAGAACCTTAATGTACTCCTTCAGTAACTGCTATTGTTTCCTTTCTGTTAAAAAAACATATCCGCACTAAAAAAATGTAACTTAAAAGTTTTGGTTGTCAGTACGTTTTCTCATTAGAATTACTTCACAAGGCATATTTTTTCTATTTTATGTACCTACTTAGTAAAATCAGTGAGTGATTGATAAGTACCTGCGAAGTTTTGATAAGTAGATATGTCATTTATGGATTGAGTTTCCCTGTAAGTTAGCTCATCACTATCATCGCCCCAGAAAGGGGCCAACTAATTAACAAAAGAAATAATAAAAAAAACCATAACGGCGCCAAAAATAAGTCAAATGGTACGTATCTCTATCATAATTAATACTTAATTGTATATAATATAATAAAAAGGATTACAATATTACAATATGCATTATTGCAATACTAATTTTTGTATTAAACCAACTAAGTAATAATACGAGGGTGGATCCAAAAGTTCTAAGCCCGACCAAGAAAATGAAAGAAAAGTGGGTCTAAATTTATTTTTATTTTTCGACATAGTCGCCATCTAGCTCAACACACTTCTTCCACCTGACCTGCAACTTGTTTATCCCCTCGAAAAAAAAGATTCCGGAAGGCCAGCGAAATAGTCGTTTACTGCGACTAAACTATAATAACTAGAATTTATAGTTTGACCTTTCGGTAAATAATCTACAAAAATAATGCCCTTCGCATCCCAAAAAACAGAAGCCATGACTTTGTTAGTCGACAAAACGACTTAAGCTTTTTCGGTGTAGGAGAGTCTGATCTTTTCCACTGTTTCGATTGTTGCTTTGATTCAGGAGTATGGTGGTGAACCCCGCTTTCATCCATGGTAACAAATCTAGACAAAAAGTCCTCGGGATCAGTCTCAAAAAGTTCCAAACAGTCTCGCGAAATTGTGTATCGAACTCGTTTTTGTTCAGCTGAAAGCCACCTCGAGACCCAGCGAGCAGAAACCTTAAGGAACCCCAACTCTTCCATTATTATGTGTTGCACCCGGCCATAACTAATGTTTGTTATCTCAGCTATCTTACCAATGGTCAAACGTCGGTCACCCAGTACGAGATCACAAATTTTATCGATGTTTTCGTTCGTGGTAGAGGATGTAGGCATTCCACTGCTAGGATCATTTTTAATGCTCTCACGACCGCGCTTAAACTCAGCTACCCACTTCTTGACACTTGAACACGATGGAACAGACTCCCCCAAAGTGCTCACTATATCTTGATAGATGTCTTTTGGTGATAGGCCTTTTTTATTGAGGTACTTAATGACTGTACGGTGTTCAATTTTCTCCATTATTGAAAATTGCGTCAGATTGCTTCAAACAAATAATCACAGAAAATTTATATTGTGCAGTATCGGAATGAAACTGCGCACAATAAATCAATATGACACATACTAACAAATGACGGTAGATTTTAAAAAGATGTCATAGCTCCATGTAGGTTAGGCCACGAACTTTTGGATCTACCCTCGTAGTACCAGAGATTATTTCATTATTGTCTTTGATAGTACCTAGCTAGTAACATACTTGTATATTTATTTTAACCTCTTTAGTAGGTATGTAAATTTATCTTTTTGTTTAACTTTACTTTTAGGCACTAAAAATCTTTTTACATACATACTCTACTCAACTTGAATACCCTACTCAGACTATTCGACTCGATACTTATTTTTTATTGTTTGCTAAAAGTTGCGTTTACGAAAGTGGTGTCATTACAAACCTCTTGCTAAAGAGTATTTATATTCCTTGTTACAAATGTTTCTTAAAATTTTATGACTTATTTATTGCTCACATTAGTTTGATAATTCAATACTTTTAAAATAAATAAATAAAATAGGTGAAACCTGAAAGATTTAAAAATAAGTTCGCATATCTTTCTTGTTGAACTGCAATTTATGCACTAGATTTAACCATTTTTAATAAATCAAACATCAGTCAAATACCTTATACTTTATTTACTACTAACTATTAGACCCTGTGAAATTCGTTCACTTATCACTCGACACGTTTTGCCTTCTCCGTAGGAGGTGCTTGGCTTGAACATATATGCATAATATGTTAGATGACCTGTACATTTAAATGTTTCATTAGATTTCGAATTTGAAGATATTTGGTCACTTTATACCATCGATTTAGAATGTACAAGATCAACGAAGCGTGGGAGCGAGAAATTCTTATCAACTACAATTTGCCTTATAGGAAAAAAAGAGAGACAGAGTTAGATTTTTTGTGATGTAACTTTAAAATATAATATTAATTTAAATTTCTGTTCTTATAGATTCCCAAGGAATTCTTTAGTAATACAATTTTAAAATTTAAACAGATGTGAACACATTACGTGAATCGTATTCACGACTAGATTGCGAGTCACGCTTTACTTAAGAATATTTTGTTACAAATGTAGCACTTTTCAAGTGCCGACTTGTGTATCTAAGCTTGAAGTCAGTTAGAGGACAATCAATAATAATTTTTATTTATAACTAACTGTCCCGGCGAACTTCGTTTTACCCGTTCAGTATGGGATATAATAAAGTAATATTTTTCCCATTTTCCCTACAACTTTCCTGGTTTTTCTATTCATAAGAACCTTCTCCTGATAATAAGTAACACAATAATAAGTAACCCAGTCGTTCGGAAGTTATGCGCTTACCAACACATTTAGCAATTCATATTTATATTATAGATACATACCTAGAGAAGTTACTACTTTTAAACCAAGCTTTCTTTCCTCGTTCCGCTGTATTCTTTTTTTACATTATAAGACGGCAAACAAGCATTCCTAATAGAAAGAGACAACTATCGCCTACGGACATCAAATTTGTTGTTCACCTCTTGGTGGTGTCCCCCTGTTGCTGAAGAATCTTAGACCGTTGTCTTCCTTATTAAAAAGTTAGTATGAGGTGAGCATAGTTTACATGGGCCATTAACACTGGTAGTAGAGTGATGTACAGCTATTTGCTTGGGTTGGAATTCACCCCCTCAGCTTTTCCAGTAGTTGTGTCCGTGTAATTATCGGGTGTGAAGGGTTGGGCACAAGAGCATCGCCAGCCGATGGCCTAGATGGGGGCAAGTTAATACGGAGATTTAGAAAAGTATACATTGTAGGTTCAATCGCACCCTCGACTTTTTAACTTGCCTTGCATTTCGCTCTAAATAGTAGCAAACTAGTAGAAAAAGTACTACAATAATAGATCAGGTCAAGTTATAGACATAAGACTGTTTGCTTTATCATTCTTTTAGAATCTCTAGGAGAGGGCAGCTGCCCCTCTTGCCCCCCTCCTTGGCGACGCTCTTGGTTTGGCAGCTAGACTTGCACAATACGCTTAACAGTCTGACCACATGCCACACCTATTAGATGTATGGCGTCAATAGTCCACGGTTGTCCCTTACCATATTATGAAGGGTGGTGTGATTGGTGTTTCAAGCCATAGAAAATAATTATCCTACGCTCTAACCGGAGCATAATAATGAAAATCATAAGAAAAAACATCAGAAAAAAGTTAAGATGGTGACATAAAAACACAGGCATGACATAAAAATCTACCACCCAGTAGTCACTATGGTAGTGACAAGTATAACCAATATTTGACGAACTACCAGACGAATGTCGGTTCTTCAAAGTGGACCCTGACCAATACGGGACATATTAATTTAACTAGCTACATAGTTCTTTTAAATCAACGTTAAACTGTGGATTCATTTATCGATATAGATAGCATACGTGGCCTTTTGACAACCCTTTTTAACTCACACATGATTAATAAATAAATTTATTCACACGTAGATACATTGTTTATCTAGTACATCCTAAATCTATGCTTTATACTGAGTCTCTAATTTCTAAGCTACAATACTAAAAGACTTGAAAAAAAAATATGGAGCGA
>NJDC01001406.1:390240-437375 GCA_002245475.1 Calephelis virginiensis
ATAATATTTACTGTTTCGTATCAACATTTAAATTGCAGTCATGTGGTAACATCTACAAAGGATTAGCCCAAACAGGTGCTTGGGGATGCTTTGATGAATTCAATAGGATATCTGTAGAAGTTCTCTCTGTTGTGGCAGTTCAAGTAAAATCGGTCCAAGATGCAATAAGGTTAGTGGTTTATACTTATTTTTCATTTTTCTTGTTGGAACTAGTAGTAAAACGTAGATCGCATGATTAACACACGATTTTCTTATCTCTTCTTCAATAAGACATTTGTTGTTAGTATTATGTAATTGACAATGTAGTTAGTTTAACTAATGCGAGTAAACATATATTCTGAATGTCGAATAATAATGCACAACTAGGAAGATGTCGTTAGTTATTTCTTTAATTTAATATAAGTCTAGTAAAAGCTATAATGTCTTTGATTTATTAATTGGCTCGTGTAAATTAAGAAAGTATGTTTGTTTTCAGGGATAAGAAAGAAACTTTTAATTTTATGGGAGAAATAATAGCACTAGTGCCAACTGTTGGTATTTTCATTACTATGAACCCAGGATATGCCGGTAGAACTGAACTGCCTGAAAATTTAAAGGCTTTATTTAGACCATGCGCCATGGTAGTCCCAGACTTTGAATTGATTTGCGAGATTATGTTGGTGGCTGAAGGTTTCCAAGAAGCCAAGATTTTGGCTAGGAAATTCATTACTTTATACACTTTATGTAAAGAGTTATTATCTAAGCAAGATCATTATGACTGGGGTTTAAGAGCTATAAAATCAGTTTTAGTCGTAGCGGGATCACTAAAGGTAAATTGGTATTATATGTTTTTATATTTCTTAACATCGGATAGTATAAGAGCATACCAGTGACGGATTTTTAGTAGCGCTCTCATTTTGACCGCATTTATCCTACTTTCATGCTTTTTCTGACATACCCAACTCTCTCTTCCATACAATAACGTTGGGATAAGCACAGAATTTTGCAAAGCGAGTCTAGCTTTTTGTTCCAAAACCTCCATTCATACTATTCCCTGCACAAACTTTCCTCTCTGCATCCGCGGTGTACCTTCCATCCCTGCCAAAAGCACAACCAAAATATACAATTTCATTCACTTGCTCTAACACAATATCATCAACCAAAACTCTTACATCCGTTCTGGCTACGTCTCTTTCAAACACCATTATTTTGCTTTTCGTTGCAGTCAAGTGTAAGCCCCTTTCTTTACAATCTCCTTCCATAACTGTGACCAGTGTTTGCAGCTCAGATGGTATAGAGCCCAAAAGTACGGCATCATGTCCACTAAGTATGCAGTTCACCAGTTGGTCACCCATACGCATTCTCAAATTCAATGATCTTAACCTTTGATGTCCAAATACAAGATAAACAAGCGTGTTGACAACACACAACTCTGCTTGACGCCAATATTAACATCAAACCAATGCGATATGTTGCCATCCACCCGCACACTTGCTTTACAGTCTTAATACATTGACTGATTGACTGCACTGACCGCAGCAGGGGCCCGACTATCCCATACAATGTCCCAATGTTCCTTACGTCTACCCTATCAAATGCTTTTTTGAGATCCACAAAACCGCAGAAAACCTTCTGACCCCCAGCCAGATGCTTCTTTACAATGTTGCGGAGCGAAAATACATGATCCGTAGATCTTCTTACAGACCTGAAACCGCCTTAAGCCTCCCACATTATTCCATCGCACAGCCCTTGCAACCTCCTTGCAACTATTTTTCCATACGCTTTTGATGCTAAACTGATCAGAATGATGGCCCTATAACTAACGCAGTCCGTGCGTAAACCCTTGCCGTTATACAAGGGCACGATGACTGCACGCCGCCAGTCTTCGGGTACTCTGCCAGTCCTCTAACATTTGTTACAAGGACTCAAAAAGAGTCCCGGAGTTATATTATATTAACTATGATGTATTTTTCCAGCGAGGTGATCCTGGTAGACCTGAAGAAGAAGTGTTAATGAGAACTCTACGAGATTTTAATATACCAAAAATTGTAACAGACGATATGCCAGTATTCATGGGTTTGATCGGAGATCTGTTTCCAGCACTTGAAGTACCAAGAAAACGTGATCTAGAATTTGAAAGGACTGTCAAACAAGCTGCTATGGATTTACTTTTGCAACCTGAAGATAATTTCATATTAAAAGTAGTACAGTTGGAGGAACTTCTAGAAGTTCGTCATTCGGTATTTATTGTTGGGAATGCCGGTACAGGAAAAACACAAGTGTGGAAGTCTTTATTTAAAACTTATCAAAACTTAAAGAAAAGACCAATTTATAATGACCTAAACCCTAAAGCAGTTACAAATGATGAATTATTCGGAATAATAAATCCAGCCACGAGAGAATGGAAAGACGGTTTATTTTCAGTAATAATGCGTGATCAGGCTAATCTTGTTGGTGAACATCCAAAATGGATTCTTTTGGATGGAGATATAGATCCGATGTGGATTGAATCTTTGAATACGGTTATGGATGATAATAAAATTTTAACATTAGCCAGTAATGAAAGAATAGCCTTAACACCGAGCATGAGGTTGATGTTTGAAATATCTAATCTTCGTACGGCTACTCCCGCAACTGTATCTAGAGCTGGGATATTGTACATTAATCCTCAGGACTTGGGTTGGAATCCGTAAGAATGTTATTAAACGTTTATTGTTTTTTTTAATGTTTTTTTTATTTCTATTACTTTTAACACCACAACTGCCATATATTATATCTACTAATATATGGCATATAACTTACTTATTATTTACCCATGCACTTTCATTAAATACAAAGTTTTTGTGTCATTATTTTTGATTGACATTAATATCGTCCCCGTGTTGGTCCGGGCTCCTTTGCAGAATAGACCATCTGCCTTCCTGCCAGGCAGCTCGTAAAAGGCGAGCACAGACTTACCGTCACTAACACCGTGACATCTGACTAGGTGGTACAGTTTCGCAGCGACTCACCCGGATTGGTACCACTGCCTTACCTATTACACGCCATAACGTCATGACGTGTTCCAGTTCGGAGGGTAAGGTAGCCGGTAAACTTACTTTTGCTCGAGGCCTAACATCCCGGCCTTAGGCTGGCAACGCACCATTACCACCTTTGGTGTCTCTAGGCGGCGGGAATTTCTTAACATCAGGAAATCCGTCTGCTTGTTTGCTTTCCAATATCATAAAAAAACCGTTTTAGAATTTTGTACACCCATGCATGAATGTATAGGCTAATTAGATTATTTTAAGCTGTTCCGGCGAACTATTCAGTTTGTATGGGAGAAATGATAATGTTGTTTTCCCTAGTTTCTTTGCAGTTGAATGGAAAAAAGATTACCTTATGTCCTTCTCCTGACTCTAAGCTACCTGACAACAATTTTCAGCCAAATCGGCTTAGCCGTTCTTGGGTTTTATTTAGTGTAACTAACACGACTCTCCCTTTTATATTATATAGATTTATTGTTAAGCCTCGTATCTCTTAAAATTAAATAGAGAAAAAAAAGTATCTTCACGCCTATATCCCCAAAAAGGTAGGCAGATGCAAAACTAAGGCACCCACGATAAGCCGAGGGCCACAATGTGATAGGTGGCATGCCTATCGCCAACTGGGTACATTTCTAATCCCGAGCAACATTTTTTTTTCTTTTTATTAGAAAATTGGAAAAACCCAATTTTCTTTTTGTTGCCCGACCTGGGATTTGAACCCGGGACCTCATGCTGTCAAGTCCTACAACTGAACCGCTAGACCACAGAGGCGAAGTTTATTGTTTTATGATAATTTATCACTTATTATAATGCTGTTGTTTATAGTATGATTACTCCAAAATTCTATGAAACTGCATTTACACTACCAATTTTACATTTACAAAAATCATTTTAGGTATGTGACAAGTTGGATAGAAACACGAAAAATACCAGCTGAGAAATCAAACTTGGTGATATTATTTGATAAATATATCCCCCCTTGTTTGGAAACTGTGCGAAACAGATTTAAGAAGATAACACCCATAGCGGAGATGGCCCATATACAAATGTTGTGCCATTTGCTGGACTGTCTCCTGACTCCTGAAAACACGCCAACGGATTGCTCGAAGGACTGGCATGATGTGTTTTTCGTGTTTGCTTGCGTCTGGGCTTTTGGTTCTGCAATGTTTCAAGATACAAATATTGATTATAGAGTGGGTAGGATATAGTTCTTTCGTATTTTTTTTTCATGAAAATGTTAAGAGTGGTCACCATCACCATTTTGCCATTGCCAGTTTATGGTCTCTACACCGTGCCGGAACACTATAAGTTTTTTTATAATTTCGTGTATTTTCTAATTATTAATTAAATTAAAAATACCGGGCTCGTTACCTCAAAGAAAACATAGTTTGTTAGGTTGACAGTAGGTATAGTAGTTATAGAGTATAGGTATGGTTTTGTAATATATAGTTTCACCACCTCGTTGGTCGAGTGGCTAGCGCACACGCTTAACTACACCGACCAACCGCGAGGTTCGGGTTCGGTTCCCGACGGGGGCAAGCATTTGTGTGATGAACATTTAAATGTTTGCGTTTCCGGGTCTGGGTGTCAATTAAATTTAATTTGGTATTTATGTATTTATATGTATTAGAATCGTTGAGTAACACCCATAACACAAGCATATAATTAGCTTTCCTTAGGATTAAATTCAAATTGTATAACTTGTCCAGGAGTATTTATTTATAGGTACATACAATGAGAAAGTGTTTTCACACCTATTTCCCCGAAGAGGTAGTCAGAGGCACAACAACCAGGGCGCCCACGGCTAGCCGAAGACACTAAGTCCCACAACGTGATAGGTCGCAAGCTTATCGTCAAGCTTATCCAATTCCGGGCATCGTCGTTTTTATTATAAAATTGAAATACACATTTACTATATTTTTAAGTACATATCCACCACACTCTACCTATTGCTAACGAAATGACATCATTGCTCACCAATGTCGCTTTCTTGATTGGAGTGCAGGTAGAAAATCTAGTAGATTAGTATTTAGGCTAAAATGCCGGGATGGCGTTATACCAGTAATATCTTTGGCGTCTAATTGTTTGTTATCTTCTTTCACAAAAAAATATGTAAAAGATCGAAAGATCTTCTTTATTCAGTTCTATCTATCAGATCTAGACCAACGAGTCTGTAAGGATATAAAAAAAATATTCCGTTTGCTTTTAGAATTTTCAAAATGGTGGGTAAATGAATTTAAAAATGTAAAGTTTCCAACTGGAGGAACCGTTTTCGATTACTACATAGATCCCGAGACAAAGCAATTTACGCCATGGACGGAGAAAATCACGAAGTTTGAACTGGACTCTGACGTGCCACTGCAAGTATGTCAATTTGGTCAAAAATCTTTTTAATTAACTCCAACAAAGGAGGAGATTTAGCATAGCTTCTATCGCGGGCCTCGAGCATGGAGACCGAATCCAGAAATTCCGTAACGATAATAACCTAACACTCCCCACTCCGACCGGCACAGCGGTGATACTATTTGGTTTTGCCATCTATCGATGAATAGCAGAACTTTTAATGACTTTGATCACGCTTGTTTCTTTAGTTCATCAATTCGCCTCTAGGTGGCATTAGTTGTATCGCACCGCAATCTGGTGACTCATGCCTGCTTATGTAATAGTTTTACCGCGGCAGTCTCCGAGTGCCTTACAACTTTTTTTATATTTTTTGTATGTTTGTTACGCTATTACTCAGCCAATAGCCTATTAATTTTAATGGCTCTTTTTTAGAATTAAAGGTCGTGATTTTGAGGTGGTTCCATATTATCATAATCCGATTAGCGGTTTTGAGTTATATTAAATAGTGCATTGTTAAGCGTAACTCAAAGACTTAACATCGTTATAAAATGTGGTACCATTTCGGAACCATTATTTTCTATTGTTATTTGCTATCTTTCGAAAATGGTTGGAATAGTTTTTTGCAGTTTACTGAGCATAATTATTATTGTACGAACTTTAGTAAGTTTACAAACATTGAAATATTACTGATGATATACTTTTATAACTACTTTTCATTAGTGAATTTCTTGTCTCAGGCGGTGCTTGTACCAACAGCTGACACAATAAAGATTAGGTATTTTTTGGACCTGCTTATGAAGAAGAAGCATCCAGTAATGCTTGTCGGTGGTGCTGGATGTGGAAAAACTGTACTTGTCAACGAAAAACTTCAAAGGTATGTTTGCAGATTTGAAGCAGTAAAAATATATGATTTTAGAAAGTTTAGAGAGCTGTAAAATCCCGATTTCCCGATGTTAGAATGAAAAAACATTTAAGATTGATTGATTAATGATTAATAGACAGACAAATATTCCAAAAATGCCAAAAATGTGTTTTGCTGTCCTTTTTTAGTCGCTTGCACCTATTTTTTCTATGATTTTATTATAAGTTAGATAGACATAATCTACTATATTGTAGTGTGCAAATATACTAAAATTTACACAAACCTATTACGTCGATATCCACTACGCACTATAAAAATATAAAATTAATAATATATAAACAATTTTACAAACGTAATTAGGTTTAACCTCGTATTCCATTAACTACTTCAGTTTTTTTAATTTATACTGTTAGTTAAGGTGGCTGCGACAACTTGCCAGGATTGGTACTTTTTTTGTCGCTATAGCGTCACTGCTTTGCATTGTTGTGTTCTAGTTTGGAGGCTATCGTGGCTAATACCTTACATACCCAAGGAGCTTAAAGCTTATGCCTCAAAGTAGGCCACGTTTCTATAAAATTTTTATTTTAAATTATTAAGAAATCTATCTTCTTGTTTCCCATAATATAATAAAAAAAGTTATTTATTTCAATACTGATTAAAAAAAGTTGTTACTTCATTAAAATATATGTTAAGATTATAACATTACCTTCACAGTCTTCCAGAAACTTATGCAATTCAATCCATACCGTTCAACTTCTACACTACTTCGGAGATGTTACAAAAAATCTTGGAGAAACCATTGGAAAAGAAAGCTGGCCGTAATTACGGACCACCTGGAAATAAGACTTTAATATACTTCATAGATGACATGAATATGCCAGAGGTGGACTCATATGGAACAGTGCAACCACATACCATCATCAGACAACATCTAGACTATAACCACTGGTATGATCGAACCAAGTTGACCCTCAAGGATATTCATAACACTCAATATGTGTCTTGCATGAATCCAACTTCTGGAAGTTTCACAATTAATCCAAGATTACAAAGACATTTTTGTGTCTTTGCCATAAGCTTTCCAAATACAGAGTCTCTGAATAATATCTACCATTCGATATTGAGTCAGCATTTAGTGAACCCGGAGTTGAGAATAAATGCCCAAATAGCGAAACTGTCATGTAAGTCTCATATTTTTTTTAAAATGTTACAAGATTTTTAAAGCTTGTTGTGTGCCATACATTATGTATGTATGTTCTTGATGCTTAGACTACTTTAGAAATCTAAAATGTATGTGTGTTCTCGCTCCTGAAAAAAGGATATTAGATTTATAATTAATGATGTATATACACACCTTCTTTCTTCATTGTTCTTTATTATTTTTTATGTGAGAGGTCAACGAACTAGCACACGGCCTTTTTTTTTCTTGGCGTCGTTTTCCTGATGTTACACCAATTATGCAAGTCTACCAGCTACCTTCCGGGGTTGAATAAAATAGTGCCCTTATGGCGGCAGTAGGTAAGGTGTTAGATCCCTACCCGGGCAAATTGCTGCACAGCACTTTAAAACCAGTGGTCTTCTTGTTGATAACCCATGTAACCCACTCGCCGCTTACGAGCTGTGTGGCAGGCTGGGAGATGGTCAATACTACACATACCTAAATTGACCAATTTCGATAAAAATCGTTTAGATTTTGTAGTCAATCTACAAATTATAATAAAACAGTATAAAAACCTTATTAATATTCATTCAATAGATTTTGCCTAGATACAGTTATAAAGGACAAGTTGTTTAAGGATCAGAAATGACCTAATAATATAAACGAACAGCTTTTCTTAAATAACTCAATGAACAGATTTTTTTTGAACTATGAACAGATTTACGTGTATTTAAATATTGTAAATATTTGCGTTTGTAATTAAATCCTCTTTGTTCTAGCAAATGTTGTTGCTGCTGCCATAGCGCTTCATAACAAGGTATCCCAGATATTCTTACCCACTGCTATAAAGTTTCATTACATATTCAACCTAAGGGACATCTCTAATATATTTCAGGTATGGAGTATCACCATTTTTGAAAAATCAAACACTACATTTTTGATATGTTAAAATTTTTTAATATAATAATGTTTATATACATTTTTGTATGTAGGTTTACGTACGTGTTCTAGAACCCTTAATATCCACTCCACAAATTCATAGCATAATTCAAGTATTATTAAATTCTTATCAGGGGCTTAAGTTTCTCATATGCCTACCTATATTGTGTGAAAAAAAATTGATATGACATTATTTTTGATTATATTTGGATTATGTATTTTTTAAGGATGATTAATTATTAAGGATTCGAAAAAAAATATCATGACTGATACTGTTGCTATGTTTGAAGCAGTAAATTTTTGGCTTCTAATTTGTTACGAAATACAAGTGTGGAAAAAAAGTGGATATTCACCAAGAGCTGAAAATAGAAATTAGAATGTGCTAAAACATTAAAACATAGAGCAAGATTAGTTTTTCTACTCCCCAATATTTGTGCTAAAATAACAGTTTTATTTTAGGGATTCTTGTTCAGTACTAATGAGTGTTTGGTCAACCCTTCTGATATAATTCGACTCTGGCTGCACGAAACCCATCGAGTGTATGGCGATAAACTAACAGAAGACAAAGATATAGACGCTTTTCTTAAAATGCAAGTGGATATTTGCAAAAAGAACTTTGAGGTATGTATTTTTTATGAGACAGCGAACAAGCAGTCGGCTCTCATGATGGTAAGAGACAATCTTCGCCTAACGACACCGTAGATCTTACTGGGGCGTTGCTAATGATATAAAATTACCTAAGAAGTGTGATGTAATCACTTAACAATAATCGTAATCAGTAGTATTAAATAAATACATACTACATACGTACATACACATATATACATACTTATTTCAGCTATTCACTGTTTCATATATATAATCTCTCGATTTTTTTTGAGCTGTTTAATACTAAATTAAATAAAATCTTTAAACTGCTTTTTTTGCGTTTTTAAAAGTTAGAGGTGCTATTTTTAATCCCCGTCTTGACGTCCTCTCTTCCTCTATCTCAGTTATTGAACAATTTTAATTTTTGGTAATATTTACATTTAAATTTATTTTAAAAATGCATATTTTTTTAATCTTGTCATTGTTAAAATTATCATTGCGTGATTTCGTTATTTTTTATAAAACATTTCCTTCATTCAGTGTAAACTCTTTTAATTGGTAATTTAATACATTACAAATAATGTCAGTATTTGAAAAATAATCATGCATTCAATCCCGTTTGCTGCAAAAGAGTTTTGCTCTGGTCGATGAAGCAATCTTCATGTCAATCTTCTCTCCTATCCACTCTCTTTTAGCTCCTGATAGTACACGACTTCCAGTTTTCCTTTTAACTTATCTATAATGTAGATCTTTACGAGCCTTGCGCTATCTTTTTCCTTCTATAGTTCCTTTAAATTTCCAAGCACATATTCTGTTATGCAGGTGGCCGAACCAATCACTTTTTTTTCAATAGGAGGAGTTTTCTATTCTCATTTGTAAATGAGAATAGAAATAAATAAATAAATTCTATAAAAAATATAGTAATTTTTCGTTCAAAATCATGCATGTCAAAGTAATCCATTTTATTTTTTTCCTGTAGCACATTTTGTGATACCATCATTCAATTATAATTCAACTAATAGTACATCCAGTAGGTAGGCCTAGTATACGACGTATAATGTAACTGTGAAGTATTTCTAGCCTCTATATCTTAGCCGTCCGACGTTGGACTTGACTTCTTGAATTCTCGGGTTTGATCCCCGGGTCGAGCAACAAAAGAAATGGAAATGTGTATTTCCAATTTTCCAATAAAAATAATGTTGCCCGGGATATGTGCCAGGTTGGCGATAGGCTTGTCACCTATCACATAGTGAAACTTAGTGTTTTGGGCTAGTCGTAAGTGTCCTGGTTGCACCTCTGCCAATCCCATCGGATATGTGGACGTGACGATACTTTTTTTTGCTAAGAATTTTATAAATAGCAAAGTAATAATAGATATTTGAAATATTTCATAGGACATTGACGAGGGGGTAGTGTTCGAACGCCCTAACATTTACTGTCATTTCGCGGGTGGTATCGGTGACCCTAAATATATGCCCATAGAGTCATGGGACCAGCTCAACAAGTTGCTCACAGAAGCACTGTCAAGTTATAACGACCTCATTGCAGCTATGAACCTGGTGCTTTTTGAGGATGCTATGATGCATATATGCAGGTAAAAATTGTTATATCTACATAATATATTAAAACAAACTCGTTTTCCACGTCTGTCCCCATGTATGCTGAAATCTATTAAACTATGGAACGGATTTTGATGCGATTATTTTAATAGATAGTGTGATTTAAGACGAAGGTTTCCGCCCAGGGTGGATCAAGGATCTTCACTGCCCCCGACGGCGGCGGTGTAGCGAGTTTGTGTCTGTGTGTGTACTATTGTATGAGGCGTTTGCCACGGTGATGGGGTCATCGGGATCTAGAATGACGTCACGGGGCCTTCAATGAAGCGGAAATTGCTCCGTCTCGGGGATATAATTATTGGCTGCCGCCATGAGAGGGTTTGGATGGTTTTCTAATTTAGAAAAATATGTACGAGAGAGTTCTTGGAAGTGCTTCGCTAGCCTAGGCAGTTCCAAGTCTCTATGTATGTCTACATTGCGCATATACCACGGCGCCCGTTGTTCCGAACAGTGAACTGTATGTTACTGATGCATTGCCTAAATCCGCAAGGGATTTGGCGTGAAGATATGTGTGTGTATTACTGTCATAAGGACGAGACTTTATACAACGGTAACTTGCTGGACAGCTCTCTACCACCAGTGGTCTTGTTAGTAATTATCTATATTTTAAACTGTGCTCGCCTCTTACAAGCTGCTTACTTGTGTAAAAGACATTGGTGGCACATTTAACATCTTTGGTTAACAAGTTAAAAAATGTTACCATCAGGAGAATTCTTTTTGTCTTCCTTATTTGCATGATAAAGGCTTCATAAATGCTACATGATTGAAAGTTGTGTGTTAAAAACTACCTTAATTACCTAAATTAGTACCAATTTCCAATCTCATGATATCGAGATCCAAGAGTAACCCCGCAGTTGCATGTTATGATACTTTAGTATTGTAATCCGATAGACACATGCAGGCAAATCAGCTCAATCACTATCCCAGAAGTGGACCAAATTAAACTTGCATAATTTTATTACAAATATCATGAAACTCAAATTTTTTTGTAAATAATATGTATATTTTTTAAGAATAAGTCGAATATTGGAGAGCCCAAGAGGCAGTGCCTTACTGGTGGGAGTGGGTGGTTCTGGGAAACAGTCTTTGTCAAGATTGGCAGCTTTTATATCGAGTTTAGAAGTACTGCAAATACAATTAAAGAAGGGGTACGGAGTTGCAGATTTAAAGGTAACTCATATGTTTTTGAAATATTGACTACGATATAGATTGTCTTATGGTAAGAAATACAGATAGTCTCAATCTAAGCCAAATGATTCATTGCCAATTTAAGTATCCCCTGATCTTTCTATTTTCTGATGGTAGGAGATACCCGTTTCGTATTGGTATGTTATACGCTGTCCTGTAGCCAGGATGTAAGGGGAAATGTCGCAAAATTCCGCCACCTAAGCTTTTTATTCCAATTTTTTTAAAGTTTACTTCTTTGAGTATTATTAACACTTAAAGAGATAACTTAAACGAAATCTTCTTCTTCTTCTTAAAATGTGTCTTCCTAGAGTATTGTAGTCTTTGGTGTCTTCCAATCGTTTTTTATGACATACTTAGCTAATGC
The DNA here is from genome assembly GCA_002245475.1 of Calephelis virginiensis. Lineage (NCBI taxonomy): Eukaryota > Metazoa > Arthropoda > Insecta > Lepidoptera > Riodinidae > Calephelis > Calephelis virginiensis. The sequence continues at coordinate 402,305 of NJDC01001406.1, forward strand.
CAGGTATAAGAACCACCAAACAATAAACCTCTTACTAATGAAACCTACGCTCCCGTTGATCTGATGTGTAAGTTTTATTATTATTAGTAAAGGGGTATGTATGTACATAGGTCACACTACAAGTTTAGTGTAACTTAACTTAGTTGAAGGCCACCCTTTACGAAATTCGTCATGTAAAGAAACTCGACCTCTCTCAAATTCAGCAAACCATCACCACACGGTCTTCAAACAAGGTGCTTCTCTCCCAAAAGTATTTTGAAAGGAGCGGCAAAGTCTTGTAGAGAAAGAGAACTTTTAAAATTATAAACAATCATCGCTCTAAAATCTTTTCGACTTAATTCCATTTTTGTTGCGTACATAGAACTTTGATGTGTAATAAAAAAACAATTGACAACTTATTTCCCGCCAATCCTTTTTTTTTATTACTAAGAAGATTGCAACGTTTTAAAAATATAACATTCGAAATTGAAATAGTTCCGATTAGCTATAAGTGCAAAAAATTTAGTGTGCCCCATGTATTATAGTACCTAAAAGACAAACACACAATATGTTTGAATGTATGACCAGCAACAAACTTCACAGAAGACAGTGACACGCATGGGTTTTCTAAATATTGCTATAGCTCAATTTTTTAAAGAACGATTTACAAATTGATATTCCAATTTCAATATATTACGATGACTTGATTATAGTTAGTAAGCGGACATAAAATATTTTTAAATTCATATATTTAGATTTCGAAATGCCTTTCTCAAAACTAAAAAGCGATCATTAAAAAACTGAAATAACATTAGGTAATTATTATGTATCTTATAAAATACGAAATCTTTTTTTTATCGCGATAAAAAGGAAGCTTTTTATCTATTCATCTCCTGTATAAATACCGTTTTAGAAACTTACTAAATTTAAATATAAAAGTGTAATAGTGATATCACATTTGAGACTTCTTTACAAGTTCACCGGCTATTCTCTCCTCTCTAGATTGGAAAACCACAGTGGTGAGCTTTGATGTTACATGTTACTTCGTTACCAAAGAAGTTTCAAATATGATATCACTAGTAGACTTCAAAACATAGCGGCATCAAACTTATAACGGTCATACTAACTCAAACGAGCTATGACTAAAATCCACTACCTAATCAAGATCACGGTGCTAGTGAAAAATCGATGCTGGTCTTTACTGACTTACTATGTAGGAAAGCGGTTAGTCTGTCTTTGTTAAAAAAAGGCGGCGATTAATTTAGGGAAAATTAAAACAAAATCAAGAAGTTTTGAAAAGCATTAGTTTTGATGAGCACTTTATTATATTATTACAATTTTTAGAATATACAAAAATTTTAAATACTAAATCAAACTTTTTACGGTATGTATATGTATACTTTTTTTCGTAATTTTAATACAAATTATCCTTTAAAGGGTTGACGAGAAGAAATTTATTATGTTAGTTAAGTTCAACTATTTTTTTTATTTTGCATTTAGTTTTTATTTTTTAAAAGAATCAATTAATCACCCAAGGTCCTAAAATCAGGCTTTAGCTGATTCTTCGAGTGTGATTAAGCAGCATTAAGGAAATGCACTATGCGTTAATTTTTTCATACTTGTGCATTATAACAGAACAAAAATATACAAAATGTTACCAAATACTCCTTATAACTTTACGACAAGTCCCTCAGCAGAATCTTTTACTGATTTCATAAAAACACGTCAGTTTCGAAGACTCTTGATTTTATACGCGGTATTTGATCGTGGATATTTAACCTGAGTCTATCTGGGCAATTGTATATCTGTTTTGTCAATTCTTGTATCTGCCATTCTTTCTATATGACTGAACCAACGGAGCATGCCCTTTCTCATATTTTACAACAACACTTCATTTAATCTCACTCTGTCTAATAGAGCGTAATACAACAAATTTTCTTTAGGGTTTCTGGCATAACGTTAGAATAAACACTAATCCTTTGCTTCATTCCAACTCTTGGTTTAATTTGTAATTGCAGTTGTGTACAATTAGTACTTTATTTTTTTATGATATTGGAAGGCAAACAAGCAGATTTCCTGATGGTAAGAAATTTACGCCGCCTAGAGGCACCAAAGGTGCTAATGGTGCGTTGCCTATCTAAGGTCGGGATGGTAGGCCTCGGACAAAAGTAAGTTTACCGGCTACCTTCCCCTCCGAACCGGAACACGTCAACGGCAACCATTGACATTATGGCGGCAGTAATAGGTAAGGCGGTGGAAACAATGCGGGTGAGTCGTTGCGAAACTCTACCATCTAGTAGGTTATCATGGTGTTAGTGATGGTAAGCCTATGCTTGCCTTTTACTGTCAGGAAGGCAGATAGTCTATTCTGCAAAGGAGCCTGGACCAACACAAGTAGAAATTTTATTGATAAATGAGTAATATTTTTTTCAGCACGAACTTTCAGGGCTTTACATTAAAACGGGTTTGAAGAACGTCGGAATAATGTTTTTGATGACTGACGCTCAAGTCGCAAATGAACAATTCCTAGTTCTCATCAACGATTTACTGGCTTCAGGTGAAGTGGGGGACTTGTTCCCTGATGATGATATAGAGAATATCATAGCAGGAGTGCGAAATGAGGTAAAAAAACCCTTTTTTACATATATGATAAATAAAGACAGAAAAAATATTTCAAAATGCACTCTGCTGCATTTTTATCATCCAGGCCTGTTTTAACCGTCTCCAGATAGAAAACGTTCTCAATTTGACAGTTATTTTCTTTTTCACCAAAGTATTCTTACATGATTCCGTTGCAAGCAATATGATTATTATATTGAGTTCTGTACAGATAGCACTGCCATTATAACTTAATACATCCATTTTGGTTGAAAGCCTGATGCCAAATAGCACGCCTGTCCGTACGTTTGCTTTAAGCATACTTATTTATGAGTATGCTGAAAATAAGTATGCTTATTGCTGGCAAATTTTCTTCTATAATTGTACTAAATTATCAAAGTTTAGATGAAGACGAGGATAAAATTAATTTACAACCTTGCAAAATCTTAAACCATAACGAAAAATCGGGTTGGTTGAAGTGAAATAAAAAGTTTACCCAATGTATTTTAGTAAAGTACTGCATGAAAATCAGTCTTGCACTTATTATCGATTCAAACGCTTGATTTGTTTCCTATTAAAAAAAGAAATTTTATAAGTACACAGTAAAATTTAATATCTCAGACCGTAATATGGTATTAATCAGGTCAAAGGGGCAGGATTACCAGACACAAGAGAAAACTGCTGGAAATTCTTCATAGACCGAGTGCGCAAGCAGCTAAAAGTGGTGTTATGTTTTTCACCTGTCGGTTCTACTTTGCGGGTGAGGTCCAGGAAGTTCCCAGCTTTGATTAACTGCACATCCATAAACTGGTTCCACGAGTGGCCACAAGAAGCATTGGTTTCTGTTTCAATGAAGTTTTTAGAGGAGTTACACGCATTACCCGTAAGTTATGCTAACTTTAACAAAATTCAAGTGAGATGTGAAGACCCCATCGCTTGATGTTGGTTTTGCTATTTGATAGTTTTTAGATAACTTGGTTATTAAATTTATGCAGTCTGTCATAACTAGGTGGTAGAGTACAAAGCAGCAGTTGAATAGGATGGTGCCAAAGTCTTACCTATTACCGCCATCATAATATAAGTTTTTGAAGTTATACTTCTTTTGGCGGGATTGGGAAAAATGACGAGAGTGAATTTTTACGATACGCGCGCACACCGACAGATAAATGTGACAGTCTGAAGTTAGTTGCTACCGACAGAAAAAAGCAACACCTTGAAGTTAGTTGCGAACCATTTTATATGGAATTTTTGGATTGTTACGCATAAGAAGTATAACTTCTTACGTGCGTACATGAGTACACACATTCTTTTTTTATTTTTAGCACTTGCTCTGTGCTTGGGTTAAACTTCTACAAATTTTAAACTAAGAAAATATTTCGCCTGAGACTGGATTTGAACCTACACCCGTCTTAATCTGACGAATGCTCTAACGTGATCGAACTCAGTGACGCAGAGTAGAGTTATTTTCTATTTTCGCTATATAATGGCTGTAATGCATAATAATATAATATAATGTATAATAATATGTAACATGCCATAAAATATAGAGACGCATTCTCTCAATTCTACTGTATATGTCTTACGAGATAACATGCCTAATATCGAACAGATTTTGACAGTTTCTTTCCGAAATGAAGTTTAATAAAAAGGTAGTCTCATAAAATCTCTCATTATGATTCAGTTTTTTTTCAGTTTCAGTTTTTGAGAATTGAGCTATAATTACTACTAGAATACAGGCCCATGCCAAAAATAGATGAGTCAAATTAACCACCAGGTGACGTATATAGGACGATATAGGAGCATAAAATAATAAGATTCAGCACTATGCCGTAACTTGTGAGCTGTCCAACTAAGTGCAGGTGAGAATTCAGAAGTGCAGGTAGAATGAGTCCGATTTGGTCACTCATTTTTACGGGATTGCTATCGTCGATAGAACCATGACAAAATAAGAAAGCGCGTAGTGCCGTACATAATTGTGTGCCAGAAATCCGGTATTTTTTAAAATTAAATTTAAGTTAGGTCACTTGATTCTGTGCGGCATCACTTTCATACTGTTTCAGTACAGCTTCTAATTCAATGATAACAATGCCATACAAAAATAAATGACCAAAACTGACTCACTCTTCCTGCACTTCTGAATTCTCAACTGCACTTAGTTGGACAGCTTACAGGTGACGGTGTAGTGGTAAATCTTATTGTTTTATGCTCTAATATCGTCCTATATACGTCACCTGGTGGTTATGTGTACCATCTATTTTTGGCATGGGCCTGTAGTCTATACATTATTCAATGCGTCGTCGATGTACATGAACATTTATCCACCAGAAATCGCAAGTCGGTTTATATCTATACATACATATCTATTCCAAGGACAAGTAGGAGGCAGAGTATCAATACCAAATCTCACGTTCCTGGCAGGTCTATTTGGCTTCCTGCAGATTTATTACCCTTTTCATACAAACATGCCGGTTTTGGAGACTCTTGCTCTCCTTCGGATAACACCTGAGCGATTTGATCGTGTAAAGTCAATCTAGGTCTCCCTGGTTACCTACATCCATCCACATTCGCATTGTAGTTTTACTGAGCTTCAATTATTTTACATCTTGCGATCTGAATATCTGAATTTAAGTTGGCAATTCATAAAAGTGTAATTACTATTCCGAAAGAATCTATGTGAGACTTTAGCAATTAGCTATTCGTAACTTTTGGTGACATTTTGCATATTTACTTAATATATTCTTGCAAAATCTGGCAGGTTTGATCCGCTACAGGCCTAGATCAAGAAATAACCCCGTGTTGGTCCGGGCTCCTTTGCAGAATAGACCATCTGCCTTCCTGCCTGGCAGCTCGTAAAAGGCGAGCATAGGCTTACCGTTACCAACACCGTGACATTTGACTAGGCGGTAGAGTTTTACAGCGACTCGTCCGGATTGGTACCACCGCCTTACCTATTCGTCGTATATATATAACGTTATGACGTGTTCCGGTTTGGAGGGTAAGGTAGCCGGCAAAGTCACTTTTGCTTGAGGCCTAACATCCCGGCCTCAGGTTGGCAACGCACCATTACCACCTTTTGTGCCTTTAGGTGACGTGAATTTTTTACCATCAGGAAATCCGTTTGCCGTTGGTTAAAAAAAAGACCAAAAAAATTATTTAACTTATACTTAAGTGACTAGTTCTAGCTAAATTGTTTGGGTACGCAAATTTAATAGAATAAATTTAGCATTTTATTGAACTTAAAAAATAGTCGTTTACATCACTTTAACTCTTAAATTTATAACTATTACACAACATGATGAAGTTATACTATTAAATGCAATATTTATGTCACTGAGATTTTTTATAACGGTCAAAAAACAATATTCAGATGATCTAAGGAGTGGACAAGGATACAACGTTTAAAGCTTCATTTTGAATAATAATTGTACAATTTGGAGTGATTTATTTTATGATTTTGCATTTAAAACTTACCGATTTATTCAGTAATTTTTGGAATGAATTTGGAATTTGATGATATTTTAAGGAAACTGTATCAATTAGTTATGTTCTGTATGACCTATGATGAATATCAGTAAATTACAGATAGTAATTACGTATTGTTAGTTGTTTGTACAACAACAATAACTTTTAATCCTTTCATCATTTCTTTCATTCAAACAGTAATCAGTCAAGTTATAGCGCTAAAACACAATTTCAAAATAAAATTGTGTTCCAGCAATGTTTTACTTTTTTCGACGCATTCCATTTAGAATTTTCACTTTGAGTTATTTTTACTTTAAGGTTACTTATGTCTACTATTTCTTTTAAATAATAATGCTGGACAAAAAGCGGTTGCCTTTAAAGTTGGTTTACTGACGATAGTCGAACGTGACAACCTCATAAGAACGGAGGCCGATTGTGCCTCTTGGTCGCTCGCTCCGCGCTCTCACTTGCAGTTCAAATCTTAAATGGCACACCTCAGAGCGAGGTAATGCCGCATGGGTCATGTTCTTTGGTGCATGCAGCCGGTTCCATCGAATTATAAGACGTTTTCACGTCAAAAAGTATAAAAGCAATAGAGGTAACAAAGCTAGACAATTTTTATTGGGGTGGTCAATATAACTAACCTACTTACTTACATCAAGAATGATCTTACACCTTTCTATATGATCGTAGATAACTCTTCGAGATTCTGTATCAAGATTTTTGGCCTATGTACACACATCAGTAAATTCTATATCCAAAGCATACCTGGCAAATGAGAGAAGATACAATTACACAACACCAAAAAGTTTTCTTGAACAAATTAGTTTATATTCTAAGCTGGTAAATCAGAAAACAGAGGAATTGCGAGCTAAAATATCCAGGTAACCTAATATAATTAGTATATTAAAATGAGCTGGTATCAAAAAGTACAAAAACTAATTTCTTGAATTTTATACCCAGATTAGAAAATGGTTTGGAGAAACTGCGAGGAACTGCGTCTCAAGTAGATGAGTTAAAAGTTAAGTTAGCAATACAAGAAGTGGAATTGCAACAGAAAAATGAGGCTGCTGATAAACTCATAGAAATGGTTGGAGTGGAAACTGCAAAAGTACAAAGTGAAAAAGCCTTAGGTATGGAAAAAAAAATAATTCTCGCTATGAAATAGCACCAAATGCAGACAAAATACAATCAGATCATAATTATTTTCCTAAAATGTTAGAATTAGCTGCCTACCTCTAATTACATTTAATTTATATCAAAATTAAATGTAAATATCCCTGGACAAGTTAAACAAATTGAATCTAATCCCAAAGTTAGCAAATTACATGCTTGTGTTAGTCGACGATTTAAATATTTAAAAATACTTAATTAGATACCAGAATAAATTTAATAAACACCCAGACCCGAAAATGCAGATATCTAAATGTTCATCATACAAATGCCTGTCCCCGAGGTAAATCGAAATGTTAAAATTAGGCTAAATTGTTTGTCAAACTCATTTTCAATTCTCGTTATAGCCGACGAGGAAGAAGAAAAAGTTGCAGTAATAGCAGAAGAGGTGTCAAAGAAACAAAAAGATTGTGAAGAAGATCTCATCAAAGCAGAACCTGCCTTAGTCGCTGCTCAAGAAGCTTTAAATACACTTAATAAAGCAAATCTTACTGAGCTCAAATCTTTTGGCTCTCCTCCAGGTGTAGTTACTAATGTTACAGCAGCAGTCATGGTTTTGTTGGCACCTGGTGGTAAAATACCGAAAGACAGAAGCTGGAAAGCAGCTAAGGTGATTAAATTTGGTCATTTAGCCATAAAGGCTATTGCCTACTTCAGCTATTGTTGACTATGAAATTTATTAAAATGTAGGCCTACCCCAGTTTATTTTTAAGTATAAATTTAAGCATACTGAAAATTGATTAAATAATGGTGACCAACTGTGTTTATTTTCATAAGACAATAACAGATTATTTTTTCAAATGCCAAGTTAGGACTGGATGTATGTTTTGATGTGCTATAAAACTTCTAAAAATATTTAGCCAAATTTATTGTATTATTGTTTTTTTTTTTCAATAGATTACAATGGCCAAAGTTGATGTGTTTTTGGAATCCCTCATAAACTACGACAAGGAAAATATTCATCCAGATGTTATCAAAGCCATTCAGCCCTATCTTAAGGATTCCGAATTTGAACCAGGTAAAACTGATTGGTATATATTTTTTTTAATTTTTCTGTTTTTTGTTTTCATCATTTTCTGGTAAGTGTTTACAAATCTACATCCTTACATTACGATACAAAGTATAATTGTATAATATAAACATAAACTCTTACAAAAAATTTCAATGTGCTTTATTGGTACAGGATATAAAAAAAAGTTATAATATAAAATTGCTTGAATTTTAGAATTTGTAAGATCTAAATCAGCAGCAGCTGCTGGTCTTTGCGCATGGGTGATTAATATTATTAAATTCTACGAAGTCTTTTGTGATGTTGAGCCCAAGCGAAAGGCTCTGGCTGCAGCAAATGCAGAATTAGCTGCTGCCACAGAAAAATTGAAGGCTATAAAGTCCAAAGTTGCGGTAAGACCCTTCAATTGCAATATACTTATTTTTTATAAGTACCTAACATAAACATCGATAAGACTGTAAATATTCTTCTCATTATAGTCGCTAGAAGAGCAACTCGCGACACTTACAGCAGATTTTGAAAAAGCAACACTAGAAAAGTTAAAATGTCAACAAGAGGCAGACGCTACTAATCGTACCATACAGCTAGCCAATCGTTTAGTTAATGGACTAGCAAGTGAAAATGTAAGATGGGCTGAATCTGTGTCAAAGTACGTTCACTTTTTCATTTTTTTTATGATATTGGAAGACAAACAAGCAGACGGATTTCCTGATGTTAAGAAATTCACGCCCAATAGAGACACCAAAGGTGGTAATGGTGCGTTGCCAACCTGAGGCCGGGATGTTTGGCCTCGAGTAAAAGTAAGTTTACCGGGTACCTTACCCTCCGAACCGGAACACGTCATGACGTTATGGCAGCAGGAATAGGTAAGGCGGTGGTACCAATCCGGGTGAGTCGCTGCTAAACTCTACCACCTAGTCGGATGTCACGGGGCTGGTGACGGTGAGCCTATGCTCGCCCTTTACGAGCTGGCTGGCAAGGAAGGCAGATGGTCTATTCTACAAAGGAGCATCTTTCATCTTCCGTCCCTTACACATTATCACCTTTCTTTTATATAATTGGCTAAAAATAAACATAGATGCTATCATTTACAATATTTAAGTAAATAATTAGTAAATATTCTAATAAATATTTTTTCACAGTTTGTAGACCAATTACAATAGAACACTAATTTCCATTTTCAAGTAAAGGTTTAAATATGTGTACTACTACAACTACCTCAATTATTAACTAAGAAAAAAATACATTTAAAAATTACTTTTATCCTGTGCCTATACTTAATTTATTGCTACTATTATCTATTTAATTTTATTTCTCTATTTTAGTTTTATGCAGCAAAGTACAACTTTACCTGGTGACGTCCTTCTTATTTGTGCGTTCATTTCTTATGTGGGATGTTTCACAAAGCTATATAGATTGGATCTGTTACACAAAAACTGGCTCACATTTTTAAAAGCTTTAGAGGTAGATATTCAACTTTATCAAAATTTAGTTTTTAAATCATTTAATAAAAACATTAGATTGTTATTTCTTATTATCTTTTAGCCACCAATCCCTATAACTGAAGGGTTGGATCCTCTCACTATGTTAACTGACGATACCACTATTGCAATGTGGCAAAATGAGGGACTTCCATCTGATAGAATGAGTACTGAGAACGCTACTATATTGTCTAATTCTGATCGTTGGCCTCTTATGATTGATCCACAGGTATTTTTAGATAATTTATTTTATTTTGTTCTTGATAAAAAAACCTAAATTATTTACTTATTAAATGTAATGTATTTACTAATGTATACTATGTTATAATATGTTACATTTACTACATTTATGTTTTTAACTACTTAACCTTGTCAGTATTTTGCAAAACGTCGAATCCTTTAATTTTTTAGTTACAAGGAGTAAAATGGATAAAACAAAAGTATGGAGACGGTTTGCGTGTCATACGCCTTGGTCAAAAGGGTTACCTAGACACAATCGAGAAAGCCATCATTAAAGGCGAAACAGTGCTATTTGAAAATATTGGCGAGACTGTAGATCCTGTACTTGATCCGTTACTGGGACGTAATTTGATTAAGAAAGGGAGGCAAGTAAAACTATTATAAAAATACCAATAGTGTGTGAATGATATTTATGTTAATATTGAACTTCAAATTTATTTATTATGTAAATATGACGTAAGATGTTACAAAAATACATGAACTATTCTTGTTTTTCCAATTAATTGGTGTACAAAAATCATTTCTTCTCTTCACAATAATTCTTAAGCTCATAATCGAATCAACTCTTGTTAGTATTGAAAAAAAAACAATAAAAGTTTTTAAAAAAATGTTAAATAAAAATAGTTGTAATAGTTGTAGTTAATAATGACAACGTTATATTGTTTTATTTATTATAATCTAATCTACATCTTGTGTTACTGAATAGAAATATTTGTCACTCAAATATTCTCAAAGCATTTTTTTCCAACTTTTCGTTCAACTTAAAAGTAAACATAAAAATAAGTATTATTATATAGTATATTAAGTTATTTAAGTGCCTGATATATCTAATAAGCATATTTTTCATTATTTAAGGGCAATAAAAATTGGTGATAAAGAAATTGAGTACAATGCGCATTTTAAGTTAATTTTACATACAAAACTAGCCAATCCACATTATAAACCTGAAATGCAAGCTCAGACGACTTTGGTTAACTTTACTGTAACCAGAGATGGTTTGGAAGATCAATTACTGGCGGAAGTAGTTAAAGCTGAAAGACCGGATTTAGAAGAACTGAAAGCAGAATTAACTAAACAGCAAAATCAGTTTAAAATACAGTTAAAAGAACTTGAAGATGATTTGCTTTCTCGATTATCATCGGCAGGTGAAAATATTTTAGCCGATACTGCTTTAATAGAAAATTTAGAAATAACGAAAAAGACTGCAGCTGATATAGAAAAAAAGGTAAGTTCTTCAAGTTAACTCTCGTAACACTTGTTACTATAGCCGTTCTTTTATCTCGCAAGCAGTGAGGCTTTGGAAAATTCTCTTCCCGTAGATATCAGGAGAGCTCCAAATTAAATATTTTTAAAAGTATGTTAAAGCGTCACTTTCTATGTTCACTGTAATTAAGTTTGCATTTGAATTTTATCACTTGTTCTAAATTCTAATACTTGTAATTAAAACAGGCTTCTGCTTTTAGGATGATTTATTTTGTCTAGTGTTAGATGCATTTTTTTTGTTTATAAGAGCATCATTACGCAGTATCCCGCTTAATCTTGTTCCATACTCGAGAGTTGCCTGAAAAAAATGGCTGACTTGGCGATAAGGCCGCCTTTGTGTATCTTATAATTTAAGTTTTATTTAATGTAATTGTAATTTCTCTGTATTTGGTGCACAATAAAGAGTTATTGTATTTTATTGTACTGTAGATCTAAAGTATTAAATTTGTTCAATGTTATTACTAAATTCTTAACCACTTTTATTTCCAGGTAGCAGAAGCGAAGATTACTTCTCATCAAATAGATCAAGCTAGAGAATTTTATCGACCAGCAGCAGCACGGGCTTCTCTACTGTATTTCATCCTCAATGACTTGAATACCATAAATCCCATATACCAGTTTTCACTCAAGGTAAATATTTGACAATTTGTGAAGAACACTGATCTAGAATGTCTGAACTCATGATGATTTGTATTTAATTCTTAATAGGCATTCAGTGTGGTGTTTCAAAAGGCAATTTCAAGAGCAGAACCCGCAGAGGAAGTTAGCCTACGCATCAAGAACCTTATCGACTGTATTACATATTCAGTTTTTCAATACACATCTAGAGGACTCTTTGAGTGCGACAAACTTATATTTGCCTCTCAAATGACGTTCCAAGTATGTACAATATTTTATAAGAGTTTGATTAATGACTCATTAAATTTAAAAAAAATATTTATATACATCTTAATATTTAAATCACAAATCACACTTATTAAATTTTTATTAAATATTTTGTTTATATATTTAATGAGCTTCATAATTTATTACTAATAGTTTTTAACACTACCACCATATCCAATCCTAGTCAGTCAGGAGAAGAAACGGCAAAACAAACTCGCCGAGGAGTTTTCTTTACTTAAATTAATTTTATAATAGTGAACAAAATATTTAATTTTTCATTTAAAAAAAAGTAGTATCTTCACGCCCATATCCCCGAAGACGTAGGCAGAGGTACAACCAAGGCACCCACGACTAGCCGAAGACACTAAGTCCCACAATGTGATAGGTGGCAAGTCTATCGCCAACCGGGCACATTTCCAATCCCGACCAACATTTTTATTAGAAAATTAGAAAAAAATCCAATTTTCTTTGTGTTGGCCGACCCGGGACTCGAACCCAGGACCTCATGCAGTCAAGTCCAACACCCGGACCGCTAGACCACAGAGGCGCCTTTAATTTTGCATTTCATAAAAGAAAAGCCTATCTGTCTGTTGCTTTCTGACGGCTAAACTAATTGTGATGAAATTCGATATGCATATAAATAAAAACCCAAGTTAAACAAAAGCTGCTTTTTTAAAAATCAACCCCGAAGGGACTATTACGGAAGGATGACAATGTATGAAAATTTATTCTACGCTGACGAAAAAGCGGGTAAACAGCTGGTAGTAAATAAACTTTTATTATTTTCCAGGTTTTGCTAATGAGTGAAGATGTCTCACCTGTTGAATTAGATTTTTTCTTACGGTTCCCTATCAAGCCACATGTAACTAGCCCAGTTGATTTCCTTTCAAATCAAAGCTGGGGTGGAATTTGCTCGTTAGCTAGCAAAGATGAATTTCGTAATTTGGATAGAGACATAGAAACATCGCCGAAAAGATGGAAAAAAATCGTGGAAATAGAATGTCCAGAGAAAGAGAAGTTTCCACAGGTAACTTTACAAAAATAAAACGTCCAAATGTGCTAACATAACGAGTAAAATTAGCTAACTTCGCTTAGTTAAAATAATGTAGAAGAGCAAGTACACTACTACTGTTTAATTATGCGATTCGGCTTTACACTTTTTCCCATTTTTACACTTTTTACTCTTTTTACACTTTTTACTCTTTTTACACTTTTTACTCTTTTTACACTTTTTACTCTTTTTACACTTTAAAATTTTATTTTTAAATTGGCTGACCTAATCTTAATTTAAGTGACATGATTAATTATGTAATAACAACTCTATATAGATATATCTTTAAAATACATTCGGATTTCTTAAGCTTGATGAATAAAGCTGAAGCGCATAATTTACATAGTACTACTATATTATATGAATTGTTTTTTTAGGAGTGGAAAAATAAAACTGCTTTGCAGAGATTGTGTATGCTAAGAGCTCTTCGGCCAGACAGAATGACCTATGCTGTGGCGTAAGTACCTGAACATCCATCAATTACATTTTTTTTTACAATCTAGACTGAGAGAATGTATATTTTGTTATTTTTAATCCACTACAATTTTAAACGTCTCTAATAATAAGGGACTAGATAACTGATTTCGAAAATATGTAACCTTTAAGAAAAACCTTTACTTTCAAGAAAATGGCGTACTCATTCCTTAAAGGTCGGCAACGCATCTGTGATACTCCTGGTGTTGCGGATGTCCGTGGGCGGAGGTGATCACTTTTACATCAGGTGACTCATTTGCTCGTTTGCCTCCTCTTGTATAAATAAAAAAAAGTGTTAAATTTCTCGCTGTCGTATTTTTAAATAGTGAATTTTATTTTTTTTATACTTTGATAAAGTGAAAAATCAATAACGTACCTACTAAACATAGTATTACCAGTTACAAAACTCTTCGTACTACTTATGCAGAAAATTTTGTTCATCTGTGCTTGCACTGTTTACCAACTATCCAAAAATAGATAAATAAATAGACGATTAAAAAATATTTAACATGCAATTAAAATCGCATGAGAACTGTGAAGTAAAACTCATTAACTTATAAGTTTTAGTGCCACAAATAGGTATTTAAATGTTCATGTTTATTGTGAAGTCTGGCATGCGTTTTAACAATAAAAATTAATTAAGATAATATACTTAGATAATGGTGGTAATTTTGTTGTGCACTCACTAAACTAATTTTAAGTTATCCCTGTCTTCTTTCAACGAAAGTAACAGAAGGAAACAAAACACGTTTAGTGCTGTCAAATTAGACCGTACACGTCATTTCTACAGACGTTTAATCTATCACTCGGAAAATGTTGATTAAAAACATCACGATTAGACATGTCCGCACCAATCTGACACGTCTAAACTGTTCCATCTCTTTTGTTTTTGTTTCATTTGAGAAAGATAGCATGCATCTAAAATTAGTTTAGTTTGTGAACAGCAGAATCACCACCAATGTTGTTTCAATTAAATATTTCTTAAGGATTGTTAGAAAACTCGTAACATACATTGTCGCTAAACTATGACATAGTATTAAGACGTAAACACACCGGACAAGGAATCTAAATCTTGTTTTGAATGCATTTTTATAGACCATGCTTGTCATAATTAAAGTTTTTTTATGATATTGGAAGGCAAACAAGCAGACGGATTTCGTGATGGTAAGAAATTCACGCCACCTAGAGATACCAAAGGTCGTAATTGTGCGTTGCCAACTTGAGGCCGGGATGTTAGGCCTCGAGTAAAAGTAAGTTTACCGGCTACCTTACCCTCCTAACCGGAACACGTCATGGCATTATAGCGGAAGGAACAGGTAAGGCGGTGATACCAATCCGGGTGAGTCGCTGCGAAACTCTACCACTTAGATGTCACGGTGTTAGTGACAGTAAGTCTATGCTCGCTTTTTACGAGCTGCCTAGCAGGAAGGCAGAGGGTGTATTCTGCAAATGAGCCCGGACCAACACGGGGACTAAATAATTCTCAGTTGTAACTAAACAAAAAAAAATCTAAATCTTGCTTTGAATATATTTTTATAGACCATGCTTGCCATAATTAAAGTGTTACAAATTAGGATTTAGGAATTCGAATAGTTTCGCAAAATGCTATCCGCACTTAATTTATGCTAATGACTCATCTTGACATAGTTCAACTTCAAATTAATCAATTCTAAGACCTTGCAAGTGCCGACCTGTTTTAATTATGGCCATCAAAATGTTGATTTCTGTCATCGTCAAGTACATCAGTTAGTGATAGACCGAGTGGCCACAGTCGGAAAATCTACTTCATCCTTTGTGAATTAATGAATGAATAAATACATTTCATCGTACACCAAAAATATAATGAAAAATATAATAATAATTAAATAAAAATATGTTTTTACATTGGCCCGGTCCTCTCTGGCAATCGTAGGTCACATAGGTCATTACTAACAAGATCACTGGCGGCAATGTGCTGTGCAGCGTCTTGTCTAGCTATGGATACACCGTTTTACCTGTTCCTGCTGCCATTATGATAGTGTAATGTTCCGGTCCTGAAGGCATAGTAACCAGTGGGTTCGGCAGGAATAACAGCTTGGTCACAGGATAGCTAGGCATCTATAATTTAATAATAATAAATTCTTTATTGTACAACCAAATCATAAAATTGTTACATATTACATTTATAAAAACATATTTTATACAAAATGCGGGTTTATCGTTAAGGCCCCATACCTAGTCAGCCAGAAGAGCCAATCAGCGCACTCCCCCGTTCCATGATTACTATGAAATATTGCGCTCTAAAGTAAATGTCTTAAGTGCTAAATCACTATTTTTGACACTATAAAAGTAATTTGAAAAAAATGTAAGAACTGAAACAGTTATCTTTTAGGTATAATACTTGTCTATGTTTATGATAAATCTGGTGTCGATATTTTCATAATTGAAGTAGACAGTTGGGTTTTGCTTTCAAAAAAGGGTTAACTTTTGGTTTTTTTCTATCGAGCAAAGTGAAATGAATCGTGTTTTGGAAACACTAGTCTTATAAAGCATATTAATGTTAATCTTGTGTATTTTTGTCGCCAAGATCCATAATTGCTTTGTATGAAAAAACAGTATATTGCTGACGTATTTTAGCATACATGGTCCCTTAACAAGCGACCTTTTTAAACAAGCAACGTTTAGGAGGTACATCAAAATAAGGAGAAGGTACGATATCTGTTTATACATCATAAATTTTTTCAAATAATTAATTTTAAAAAGCAATCTAATATTTTAGAATAATAGTGCTTACTTTAAAAATAAAAGTTATAACAAAAAAACATATAGGTATATACATTAAATAGGTAGTTAATATTTTGCAAGTTGCCTAGCTACAAATTTGGTGCTGTATTCAGGTCAACTTTACCATCTTACGATTCAATATCTTATAATACGATATCCATGGTCTTTCTCTATAGGCCACTGTTATATTTTTTATCGGGGGAATCAGGTGCTTGTTTGGTGCCTTTTCATATAAAAAGTATATTATGTAATTGAGTTCCTAGTAAACAATTAACTATGTTTGGTACATCGATACGATCTCAGTGCTTCGATCTAGTATACGATTTCCCAGTCGACTTGTTTAATAGCTAATGTTTTTAATTTGCCTGACTTTATCAGACAACCTTAGGGGGATGAGATGATATATGTATTGGGAACCTAAATATGTTTAAAAATGGTAGATTGAAGTGCAACCAGGTAAATTTTGTAAACATACAGCCGACTTACCTAGTTTTGGAATTATGTCCGTCTTAAAACTATTCCAACATTTTTTTATTTGAACCATCTTCACTCTGGGCACAGCTGTAGTTTTAGAATATTGAACATTATTAGACATCATATGACATTTACGTATTTATAATATTTTTTTATAAGTGTGCAATAATTACACAAAAGTAAAAAATTTTAATTTTAGGGCTTACATAGAAGAACAAATGGGCTCAAAATACGTTGAGAACAGGACAGTTGAATTCAGTAAATCCTTTGAAGAGACGAGTCCAACTACACCTATATTCTTCATTTTGTCACCGGGAGTAAATCCTCTCAAGGATGTTGAGGCTTTGGGAAAGACTATGGGTTTCACTGCAGATCATGGCAACTTCCATAATGTTTCTTTGGGGCAAGGACAAGAAATTGTTGCTGAACAAGCCATGGATGAATCTCTGAAGAAAGGGCATTGGGTTGTCTTACAGGTAAATTTTATTAATATTATAAATGCGAAAGTTTGTAAGTATGGATGTATGGATGTTTGTTACTCTTTCACGCTCGAATGGCTGAACGGATTTGTCTGAAATTAGGAAGACAGATAGATTGTGATCTGGATTAACAATAGGCTATTTTTAATCCCGATTGCACACCGGGTTTCTGTGAAAACGCGGGCGAAGCCGCAGGTAGCAGCTAGTGTATTATTAAAAATGATTTTGAACTGCAAACTTTATTGTTGTGAATTTTCGTTTTTTTTCGAAATGACTACTGTTATGTACGTCTATAACCGCCTCGTTGGTCGAGTGGCTAGCGTACTCGCCTAACGTCACCGATCAACCGCGAGGCTCGGGTTCGATTCCCGACGGGGGCAGGCATTTGTGTGAAGAACATTTAGATAAATTTATTCAGGTATTTCTATGTATTGGAATCGTTGACTAACATCCATAACACAAGCATATAATTTGCTTACTTTGGGGTTAGATTCAATTTGTGTAACTTGTCCAAGGATATTTATTAGTATTAGTCTATAGACATTTACAACGTCACTGGGCTTGTGGGCGAGCAGAGTGCTCAGTCAGAGATTGCATGGTGGGGCCTAGGTACCCCCGACCTAAGGGTGTCTCCTGTGAGACCGTAATTCGGCGTAGAGTGGGATTGTGGTTGTGAATTTTCGTGATTCGGTCGGAAGGCTATGAAAACCGATAAGTTATTAGACAGCAGAACTTCTTAACCACTTGTCAGGGTTGGTACCACTGCTGTGCTTTTTCCTGCTATCGTAACGCTTGTCTTTTCTGGCTGAGAGAGCAGAGTAGTCGGACTACTTACTTATGAAAAGGGCTTCATTTGTATATACCATAGAGACATTTCTACCGCGCAGCGCTAACTTATTTGCTGACGCAAATTTATTTTCATGAAAACATAATATCAAAAAATCTATCGTAGAACATACACTTGGTAAAAAAATGGTTGCCGAGCTTAGAGAAAAAGATGGAAAGTTTCGCCTTAGGGTGCCACGGAGACTTCCGTTTATTCATGTCGGCGGAGCCGGCAGCTACCCCCACCGCCCATATCATCCCCCAGGGAATACTCGAGTCCAGCATCAAGATCACAAACGAACCGCCTACGGGGATGCAGGTAATAGAATTGCTTCTCGTATGTTGTAAATGTAAAGCTTACATAGTTGTAAGACAATATTTAATTGTACCTACCTTTTTTAGTTATGTAGTGTGTAATAAACCAATAATTATAAAATAATCCTATCGACAAATTATCGATAAATTTTAAAGAA
Source organism: Calephelis virginiensis (assembly GCA_002245475.1). Classification (NCBI taxonomy): domain Eukaryota; kingdom Metazoa; phylum Arthropoda; class Insecta; order Lepidoptera; family Riodinidae; genus Calephelis; species Calephelis virginiensis. Next base: position 420,934 of record NJDC01001406.1, read on the forward strand.
AGAAATAATTTCGCCCCAGACAGGATTTGAACCTGTAACCTTTCGTCTCAAGCAGACGGGTAGAGCAATTGGTTAGAGCATTCGTCGGCTTGAGACGAAAGGTTACAGGTTCAAATCATTTCTGGGGCGAAATTTTTTCTTTCTTTAAAATTTATAGAAAATTTATCCCAAGCACAGGGAAAGTGCTAAAAATAAAAATACGTTGACAAATTATCGATTGGATCTTTACGCCCATATCCACGAAGTGGTAGGCAGAGGTAAAACCAGAAACCAACGACTAGCCCAAAACACTAAGTGATATGTGACAAGTCTATCATCAACCGAGCATATATCCAATCCCGAGCAACGGTATTTCTATCCGCTCATAGAAAATTGAATATGTGTACACTTTTTCTATTTTTTTTGCTACCCGGGATCAAACTCGGGTCCGTACTATGCCGGACTATTAGAACACAGAGGCTTTTTTTACAAGTATTTTTATATGTTTCTTAGAAGTCCAAGATAGGCGATCCGATCTCAATTTTGTCCGACATTGGTAACTTATAACAGTTTATAGGGGGACAGCTACAACGCTGTTTCCCTAATTTACTAGTAGTTTTTCCCTTTTTACATTTAAGCCTTTACTGAACTTCCATGAATAATTTGAAATCTAAGTAAACCGAATATGCGCTTATTAGTTTCAGCGAGGCAAACGAATAGCATTTCATTTTTATACAAATAATAGTCATTACCTGCGGCTTCGTCCCAGATAAATTAAGATGTAAGCTATCGTATCTTTTAAGATGGATCAACCTGTTACGGTGTGCAAATTTGATTAAAACCGATAAAGTAGTTTAGGAGTCCATCGCGGACAATGTGCGTAATTTATGTTTACACTAGCTGTTACCCCTGGCTTCGCCCGCGATAAATTGAGATGTAAACTATCATATCTTCAAGTTAGGTCAAACTGCACACGGTGTGTAGATTTAATTGACATCTGTAAAGTAGTTTAGTTTAGTTTAATATTCGTTCTACAGATTTTTAAAAGCGGCTATGTTTCCTAAAAAATAACCTAGTTTAATCTGTTTCACTCATACTATCAACTCTAAAAATACCTACACCATTTGATCTCTGTTAGCCTAAAAGTTGACTGGGAGAGAATGCATTTAGCATTAATTTCGCCTTTTGTACTCACAATTTTTATTTGTGTACTATAAAGTCGAAATAAAATTTGAGATAACTATTTTGTACAGTTTTAGAATGAAAAACAGTCGATTTAATGTTTTATTTCATTAAGCAATGTTATCGTTTTAATTAAGTTTAATTGTAGTAATTTACGTAGAGCTATCACTTATGTTAATTGCGACTGTAATTGGAGTAATTGACTTAATTTTTTTATGTTTTGTTTTAATTGTTCGCATTAGTGTAACTATACTTTAGAACAGAATAGCTCTTTATTGTGCACCAAGATACATTAAAAATAAATATACATAAAGAAACTTAAAAACTAAGTGACACACAAAGGTGGCCTTATGGCCAAAACAGCGATCGGATATTACGGAGATATAGTCAAAGATATTTTGCACGATGGTGCTCACAAACAACACAAAAAAATATAACACATAAAACATTGATTGGAATAAAATAAAAATTTAAGAAAAGGAAAAATATACAGATTAACTTTAACCGAGTGAGATTGAACGTATAAAGTGACGTTTATCCATATTTTTTAACATATTGATGTTACTACTACATACGACTATATACTACTTTGTTGGTGAAATAAATGGATGAAATAAGAAAATGCAATGGGATTCCACTAACCGCCGACGATGTATAGTATAATGTTCACACTTTAAACTCTGCAACCTAGAGTCTAGTTACAAATAATATTTTTTTGTCTACAATTTACAGACTGTCTAGTAAATAGTTTAGTACCACCGCCTTACTTATTCCTACCGCCATAACGTCATGACGTGTTCCTATTCAGAGGATAAGGTAGCCGGTAGACTTACTTTTGCTCGAGGCCTAACATCCCAGCCTCAGGATGGCAACGTACCAAATGTGGTAACATTTGGAAATTCACGCCGCCTAGAGACATAGGCGCCGTGAAATTCTTACCATCAAGAAATCCGTCTGCTTGCTTGCTTTCCAATATTATAAAAAAGAAAAACGTGTATTATAAATGCATGATTTGTCTTTCTTAGTACCTAATTTTTAAATATATTTTTAGGCAAATTTACACAAAGCTTTAGACAATTTCAACCAAGAGACTCTAGAGATGTGTGGCAAAGAAGCTGAGTTTAAAGCTATTCTTTTCGCGTTATGCTATTTTCATGCTGTGGTTGCTGAACGTAGAAAATTTGGACCTCAAGGGTGGAACAAAATTTATCCTTTTAATGTCGGTAAGTATACGTTGTTATATTTCACTTAGTACAGTACTACTATTTAAATTATGCGCTTCGACTTTACACTTTTTACCCTTTTACACTTAATACTTTTATTTTTAAATTGGCTGACCTAATCATAATTTAAGCGAAATGATTATTTATGTGTAATCACAACTCTATATATAGATATCTTTAAAATACATTTGGATTTCCGAAGCTTGATGAATATAGCCGAAGCGTATTATTTAAATATCACTACTGTATATCTTTGTAAAAACGTATGTAAAATTACTCAGGTACACTTTTCATAGACTTTATAAACAAAACAATAATATTAGTTAAAATTAAATTTCGAATTAAAACGTAAAGCTATAAGAATGTTGTGGTATTCCTCTGAAACGTGATTTTTTTAGACAGTCTACAAAATAGTATCTCGCCAGTAGCAGGAGCAGCCCATCTAGTTTATGACATTTTTCATATAACATTTTTTTTTTTTTAATTAATTGGTGTCCCATCAGTGCCAATGATTATAACAGGAATGTATATTTGTCATCGTCGACACTGATATCGAAGACATATGTAAATGTGACAAACATACTTTCAAGCCCACTAATTATTTAGAAATTAAACTTAAATGATATATTTTTAGGAGACTTGACGATAAGTGTATTTGTCCTATACAATTATTTGGAGGCAAATTCTAAAGTCCCGTGGGAGGATCTGCGATATCTATTCGGGGAAATTATGTATGGAGGACATATCACCGATGATTGGGACAGACGACTCTGTAACGCGTATCTTGAAGAGTTAATGCAACCAGATTTGGTACGTACTTACCAATTACTAATGTGTTTATAACGGCTTGCCTGGGCAAGGAACAACAGCCTTACCTATTCCTGCCACCATAACCAGTGTTTGTGTACAATAGTGGTCTGATCGGGAGGGTGGAGTACAGGTAACTTTTCATATTAGCCCCAATACCCTAGCCCCAGGATGGTAACGAATCTATAACGTCTATGGTGTCTACTTGCCACGTTTGTCTCGAAACATCAGGAGAGTGATCTATCTGCAATCAATATCGTAAATTATGACTTTGATTTTTTGTGTTAATAGTTTTTTCATTAACGGGACTGCGAGGACTTGATGATATAATGCCCAGTTTAATATTTAAAAAGTAGTAAAACTGAAAAAACCGATTTTTATTGCATTACCACGCAGCGTTTTGATAATTCTCTTTTCGGAAGTCAGTCCGAGGTGCTACTGTATAAATTGTATCAAGATTGGTATTTCATTATAAAATATAACTCAAGAAGCACTAAACGGAGATAAAATTAATATGGGACCACCTCTCCCAAAAAATTTGTTTGATACTGCCCGAGTAATTGCTTAAAAAACATACAAAAAAAGAATTGTTGGTTTGATAACCTCTTCCATTTTGGAGTCAATTAAAAACTGCATCTCTTCCATTTTGTGGTCAATTAAAAACTGTATTCCTCCTTAATTCACCTGTTACCGTAAGGGAAACGTTACGGTATTATTAAACTCTTCAGCCTTAGATGTAACATCGGCATATTTACGCATCAGAAATTTTATTTAACTAAACAGGTTGATGGGGAGCTACACTTGGCACCAGGTTTTCCCGCTCCTCCTAATACAGACTATGCAGGGTACCACCAGTACATTGAAGAAGCAATGCCACCCGAGACTCCATATTTGTATGGACTTCACCCAAATGCTGAAATTGGGTTTCTGACTACAACATCAGAAAATTTATTCCGAACAATCTTTGAAATGCAACCAAGAGATGCTCAAGCTTCTGGTGCTACTACAGTGACGAGAGAAGACAAGGTAATCTTAGCAATATGCAGGGAATATCCTATAACCGTCGTCGAAACGTAAAGTACCTACCAGTCAAATTGGTTACGATCTGTACAGTAGATTCGGTAGGATACCATTCATGAGACAGATCATAAAACATTAATTAATTAAGCCCAAGAAAATTACAAAAACCAACTCCAACTATTTCATTCGGTACCACGTGATAATTATTTTTCGAAAAGATAAGTAAAATATGTATGTGTCGGATTATGATCAAAATAATATGGAGTCACCTCGAAATCATGACCTATCTTTTAAATAAAGAACCATCAAAATCGGTTGGCTGTTGATGGAGCAATGACGTTACAAACATACAAAAAAAATAATAAAAAAAAACACTTATTTATTAAGAACTAATTAGAATTACAATTAGAAAGAATTAAGAACTTCATCCTTTTTGTTTGTCAATATCTTCAATGTACAGAATTCACTGTTCTACAGTATTGTTACAGATATAGATATAATATTACTCGTGAACGCACCGTTATATTCTAAATTATATATTAGAAACTGACTTGGGGATACAATGTAATATTTAGATGATTATATAATAATTTATCTGTGTAATGAGTTTCTTCTAATTCTGTTCAATTCATTTGGCGTCCTCCAATATAAAATTTCATTTATAATATTACCTGGAAATATGCTTGTAAATTAACACAATGTAATATTTAAAGGTAAAACAAATGTTGGACGAGATAATGGAGAAGCTTCCAGAAGAATTCAACATGACAGAAATAATGGGAAAAGTGGAAGAGAGAACGCCGTATGTCATAGTCGCATTTCAAGAATGTGAGAGAATGAATTATCTCACCGGGGAAATGAAACGTTCGTTAAGAGAGCTAGATTTAGGACTGAAGGTATGAGTCATTTATGATGTAAGTAACTGAAATTTAATACTTCATTAAAAATAAATGAAAATAAACAAATTTTAAGCTTCTACGCAGTAGTATTAAGGTCTTTGGTTCTTACGCATGTAAACCTTTTTTTACGGTAAAGTAATGAATTCAAAATTTCGTCATTGGATTCAAATCCTCAGTAGTTCAAACGGTAAGAGCATCAGTCGCCTTAAGACGAAAGGTTACAGGTTCAAATCTTGTCTAGGGCAAAAAAGGTTTTTTTCTTTCATTAAAATTTATAGGAATTTAACCCACGCACTGGGCAAGTGCTGAAATAAAAATATTTTGGCACAAAGTTTATGTGTAGGATAAGTGTTAAATGCTAATATTTTTGCTTAATTATTAATGGTTATAAAGTGCATTTAACCAAAATTAAAATATTACACATACCACCATGCATTTGATACACACAAACAAATAAATCGATGACAACGATAAAAGATTACAGATGGCGCACAAACTATATTCATAAAGTTTGAAAACAAAGTAGTTGGTCTTGATAAATGTAGATGGTGTTCTTTTTAAAAGTATATTAAAATTTATTATGGTCGAATTTCGACCAATGGGCGACCACTAGTTACTGTTAAACAGTATTGTGTCTGGAGCTAAGATAAAAGAAATAGGGTACGACCCTATTTTTTTTAATCTTAGCTGGAAATACAGTCTTGATTAATTATTTTATTAAGTAATTGATATAAGGTTTACATTTATTTTGCTGACATTAAATCGTTTAGGAGTTAATATTTAAAAAAATCTTGCTTTTTTGTTTCAGGGTGAGCTAACAATAACATCAGATATGGAGGAGTTAGAAAATGCACTTTTCTTGGATCAGGTTGGAAACTTTCATTTCATGCATAGGTAATCTCCTTGAATTCGTATTGAAATTGACTTCCCATTTTTCAACGATGCAGGTGCCGGCAATTTGGACTAACCGAGCATACCCTTCATTGCTTGGACTCTCAGCGTGGTTTGTGGACTTACTCCTACGTTTGCGAGAACTAGAGACGTGGGCTACTGATTTTGTTGTAAGTAGTTTTTATTTTCCCCGCGTCGTCGGTCGGGATCCGCTAAGTAGGATAAACTCTCTGCCTCTCTATGCAGAAATTTTCCCAACTAGGGTTCTAGTGCCTTACGTATTCCTGCGGCAATAATGACTCTGTTATTTCCAGTTTGGAGGGTGAAGTAGCTGGTAGATTTGCATAAGTCTAAAATCGTAGCCACAGGACAGCGACGCACCTATAACGTCAGTAGTGTCCAAAATTCACGGTTGTTTCCTATAACATATAGTTGTGACAAGAATTTAAGTCAACGTATTTAATCAATCAATGTATGTCAAGTCTCCGAAACTAGCGTGTTCGTATGAAGTTAGCAATCGATTCTCTCTGCCTACTCTGTAAGGGACTAGGTGTAAAGATACATGTAATTTAAGTCATTTTACATTTTGTTATTTTGTACTAACGACGCACGATATAGTCCCGAGTTCAATAATCGCGTATTTAGAAAGATAATAATGTGTTAAGGGGCCATGTATGCTAAAATACGTCAGCAGTATACTGTTTTTTTCATACAAAGCAATTATGGATCTTGGCAACAAAAATACACAAGATTAACATTAATATGCTTTATAAGACTAGTGTTTCCAAAACATGATTCATTTTACTTTGCTCGATAGAAAAAAATCAAAATTTTAACCCTTTTTTGAAAGCAAAACCCATCTGTCTACTTCAATTATGAAAATATCGACACCAGATTTAACATAAACATAGATAAGTATTATACGTAAAAGATAACTGTTTCACTTTTTATATTTTTTTTTCAAATTACTTTTATAGTGTCAAAAATAGTGATTTGGCGCTTACGACATTTACTTTAGAGCGCAATATTTCATAGTAATCATGGAACGGGGGAGTGCGCTGATTGGCTCTTCTGGCTGACTTAGTATGGGCCCTTAATAGTGTTATTGTACCTACTTGTACTTGTTGCTTTTTGTCCTGCCGTCAGTTGTTTGTTATTAGTACATTAGTAATAGTATAGAAAAGCAAACAAGCAGGCTTCCTGACAGTAAAAAAAATACATATCCCATGTAGGTATGTAAAAAAGAGCATAATGTGTCATACCAATATCAGCTAGGATCTTAAGCTTTTTGTATAATAGCAAGCACTTGGAATAAAGAGTCAGTGAAAAATAAGATTATGGTACCCGTTCGGGCTAATTGCTGGTGTAAATTACCACATAACTTATCTTTCTTTCTTTAATCCTAATTGGCTGCAAGTGTAATAATCTTTCAATCTAAATTTCACTGACAGACAAAGGCGTTGTTATTTTCTTATTATCAAAACAATTTTTATTTAATAGTGAACGGGCATACGACATTTCTGATGGTATAGGTAAGGTGGTCGATCCCTACCCGGACCTTCACTCGCTTCTTACGAGCTGTCTGCCAGGAAAGCAGATGGTCAATTCTACACAGGAGACTCAGACTAATACAGGAAATCTCTATTTCAAGTATTTGTGTTAATATAAATTCTCTATTTAAAACCATAAATCATATCATAACCTGCAGCTGCCAGCATCAGTGTGGCTGGGTGGATTCTTCAATCCCCAGAGTCTGCTCACTGCCATCATGCAGAGTACAGCGCGTCGCTATGAGCTTCCTCTGGACAAGATGTGTCTGCAGTGTGACGTCACCAAGAAGATGAAAGAGGATTTCACGTGAGCAGTTTTTTTTCTATGAAATGTGTAATAATGTTCATTATTTCTATGATAGTATAATCTGAAATATTCCATGTTTTAACTATTCTTGAGCGTAACATTGTAACAATTGTTCGTATTATAGATAATAATAAATGAAAGAAATATATAAAATAGAAAAATGTGACATACGTATATCAATTTTTAAATGAAACTATTACTTATTGAATAACAGAAAAAGCGGGAATATTTTATTCTTCGGCGGGAATAATAGAAAAACCTCGCGCTCTTGCACAGATAACAAATATAACATTCGACCTTCTATTCAGTTTGTGACATTACTCTTCAATAACGCTATTTCACGTTTTGTTTTTCTTTTATCTATACACGGAGCTATTTTATCTATTTCCACTTTTTTTTAAAAAAACAACTTAAATGACGCTGCTATTACCAGTGGCGATAACAGTAATCTATATATTAATACGTGATGCCAAAACTTTGGACCCCATTTTACGAAAATTGCGCGGACACAGGAGCATCAGATTTGGCACACTTATAGTTTATGTGAAGGAGAAGTGCAGAAAGCTAATATTTTTCAATAATAATGCTTATAAAGTACATTAAAGCAATAAATAAAACATTACCCACACTACCATGCATTTGACACACACAAACAAATATATTAATGATAACGATAAAAAAGATCACAGATGGCACACTAAAAAGTTTGGAAACAAAGTAATTGGTCTTGAGGAATGAAGATGGCGTTATTATCAACAAGATATTAAAATTTATTATTTTCGAATTTTGACCAATGGGCGATTACTAGTATATATTAATACGTGTAAAGAGTGGTCAGTTTTATAGTGTCTTCATAAGTTATATTTCAAACTGAGCTCTTTTATTGAAGTATTTGATTTCATATTTATAATTATCTGATAGTATTTTTGGTATATTAAGGGCAATTTTCACTCAACGATGACTATCAAGTAAAATCTCGTAACCAAAAATTTAAAATTGCAACTATTCAGGCATCCCCTATCTTTGAAAAGTAATGTGGCGATGTATAGTGCAGGAACATAAAATTTTATTTACTGCTTGTATTAAAACATTTGCATCCCAATTTGGTCTATTGGTTAACGCTGGGGTTAAGTGGTTGTTACAGATTTTTTATTCGTAATGTTCGAATGTTTCTTTACAATAAAACGAAGAAAATAACGATGTGAAGAACTTCATTTACGTTAATATAAGTATATAAATTAGACGGATGAACCTTTACTATATCCACAGAGTTGACAGTTTTTTCAATTTTGCAATTCAATAAGTGTGCTTACGTACTATTATACCTGATTTCATCAAAACAAAGATTTTGGAGAAGCAAGTGATGATACGTAGGGTTATTAACCGGATCTGGTTGATTTCTTACGCTTTAACAAAGCAATTTCCTCCTTTGTTATTAATATACATAATATGTATCAATTGGAAGTTTTTGCCTAAATATATTTTTTTAGGAATTAAAGTATCCTTTATCATTGCGGAATCCGGTTTTTTAAGGGAAGGCAAACAAGCAGACGGATTTCCTGATGGTAAGCAATTCACGCCGCCTAGAGACACCAAAGGTGTGTTAGGCCTCGAGCAAAAGCAAGTGTACTGGCTACCTTATCCTTCGAACCGGAACACGTCAACGGCAAGCGCTGATGTTATGGCGACAGAGATAGACAAGGCGGTGATACCAATACGGACGAGTCGCTGTGAAACTATATCACATAGTCAGATGTCACGGTGTTAGTGACTGTTAGCCTATGCTCGGCTTATAAGAGCTATCTGGCAGGAATGCAGATGGTCTATTCTGCTAATGAGAATAATTAAGGATTGTCTTTTACTCACAGATACCAAAGACATTAACTGTGCCATCACGAAATGAACATGGGTAATGGTTTATTAAATAATAGGAAAAAAATAATAATTGCCGATGTGGTTTTAGCATTGCCGACCTGCGTGGTGCGGCCCGAGATGGCGCGTACGTCCACGGTCTGCTGCTGGAGGGAGCGCGCTGGGACGCATCTGCTGGAATCATCATGGACTCCAGGCTCAAAGACTTGTTCCCACCCATGCCTGTTATCAATGTGCGGGTAAGTGAACCTATCACTTTTACTTTAGGGCCATAATGAACTAAATACTATTAGTGACAATTTACCTTTAGAAAGTCAGTTTTGCAACTACAATATTGCTGTAAAGATGTTGTGCTACTTCTAGTGTCATTTCATGTATATATGGGTACTACTTTTACGGTTCATGGACTGATAAAACTGAAGACCTTTTGGACTCGTCCATACCATCAGGTTTTAGGTAGATGGTTCATGTTAACGACAGCCGTGGTTGCTACTAACTGCATCGACGAATCGCGAGGCTCGGGTTCGATTCCCGACGGGGGCAGGCATTTGTGTGATGACATTTAGATGTCTGCATTTCCGGGTCTGGGTGTTTATTAAATGTATTCTGGTATCTATCTAAGTATTTATATGTAATAGTATCGTTGACTAATACCCATAACACAAACATATTATTTGCTTACTTAGGGGTTAGATTCAATTTGTGTGATTTGTCCAGGGATATTTATTTATTTATTTACTGAAGGGATAAGAACTGCATTGTCATGTAAACGCTGTTCCGGGTCTTTTCAAACCTTTGCAAGGTATGATATATCATACTAATATTATTAAGGCGAAAATGTGTATGTTTGTTTATTTCTTACTCCTTCACGATGAATCTGCTGAACCGATTATCATAAAACTTGTCACACAGATAAAGGGCAACTATAATTAACACACAGGATAGTTTTATCCCGAAAAAAATTGCCTGTGGGACCATTAACCACGAGGGCAATGCCGCAGGCAACAGCTAGATGTAGTATAATTACAGTCTCATGACAAAAAATACTATTAACAAAGAAGGAGTATTCCCTGAGAACATTACATTATGACGAATTGAGTTTTCATCAATCTCCAAATATGCATATATCTTTACTGAGAATAAGATTTGGTGTCTTCTATCTTCATGGACTCGCAGATTAAACATCTCTTTCCGCCCATGCCCTTTATCAACTCGAGGGCATGGGAGGAAAGAGATCCTTGAACTGTGATTATACTGCAGCATCCGTGCCAGGTGAGCTGCAGAGAGCTATGTCACACGCTCACTGTTAGGAACAGCTGGTTAGTGGAATATTGATCCATAATGAAACCAATATAAGTGTAATACTTTTTAACGCATTGTTTATTTTACGATACCTGTACCTTTTATTTAAGTTAAAATCAGATTGTAATAGCTAGCTAGCTAGTTAATATTGTAGCTATTATTATTGAAAAAAAAAGACAAGCCCGCTGAGTTTCTTCCCCCGGATCTTCTCAGTGTGTGGCCGCGATTCCAATCCGGTTGTAGCTTAAAAAAATGTCGACGCGCACAAATACTTTTGTATGGTTCAAGTGAATAAATGTTATTCTGATTCTAGTTCTAGTTCTGATTCTAATTCTAATAAGGGTCAGTTTTTCAATAACTATATTAAACATCTGTCAGGTAAGTAACTGGCCGTTTGTTGCTGGAGTGAGACCTGCGTATGTTTACAGATTTTAGAAAGAGATAGAGAACTTTGACGTAGTGACAGCAGCTATCAAATTAAAAATAACTAACATAATAAAAAAAGAATTAACAAAATTAGTCCTTCTGTAAATGCGTTATGCAATGAACTAGAGAAAAATGGATTCATATTTACATATTAGTAGGTAGCTTCATACCCATATCCCCGGAGAAGTAGGCAAAGGCACAATTAGAGCACTCACAATAGCAAAAGACGCGAAGTCCCACAATGTGGCAAGCCTATCACCAACCAGGCACATATCCAATCCCGAGCAACGTTTTTCTATTACAAAAAAGGAAAAACTAAATTTTATTTTTGTTGCCCGATCCGGGAATCGAAGCCCGGACCTCATGCAGTCAAATCCAACACCTGGACCGCTAGACCACAAAGGCAACTTACATATTAAAGATACTAAAAAATAAATTGTAGACAATTATTAACCACAGTGAAACTGCAAAAACCAACTCCAACTGTTTTAGTATCATGTCGCGACTTGATAGCTCTTTTTCGAAAGAAATGTAACAATTTTGAGATTGTCCCACAAATTTTTTTTGCTAAACAATCACTGATAATAGTCGGATCATGATAAAAGTGATATGAGACTACTTTGAAATTATGACTTACCTTTCAAAAAAAGATATAACAAAATCGGTTGGCTGTGTAATCGCGTAAAATAAATATGAAAAAACACCTCTGTGGTGGTTCAGGTTCAGGACTTGACTGCATGAGGTCCCAGGTTTAAACCCGGGTCGGGTAATAAAAGAAAATTTGGATTTTCCAATTTTCTAATAAAAAAACGTTGATCGGGATTGGATATGTGTTCGGTTGGCGATAGGCTTGCCACCTATCACATTGTGGGACTTAGTGTCTTCGGCTAGTCGTGGGTGTCCTGGTTGTGCCTCTGTACCTCTTCGGGGATATGGGCGTAAAGGTACTTTTTTAAAAAAAATATTTACAGTCAAATTAAGAGCCTTCTCGTCTTTGGCATTTAAAAAATGTCAAATCTTGACATTTGACAGATCGCTCTAATTTGTAAATAGACATGTATTAACCCCTTACTCGCCGATAATATTTAGCGTGAAGCTATAGACTACTACTGGAAGTTACACTCCTAGGTTTCATTTCCTTATCTACTATTAGGAGACCATATCTCATACTATTAGGAGACCCGTGTGCTTATTCGCTAATCGAGCATATAAAAAAAGATTTACATATATTCAACCCAATTCCCTTGCTAGTGGGCAGAGAGTATCTGGAAATAAATATCACGTTTTTTGCAGACAATTGTAACTTCCTCCATAACATTTGCTCTTTACAAAAATTCGGATTCGTTACTTAGAAAAAGTTCTTATGATTACGTTTAATTAGTACAAGTGCAGTTTCGAAAATAGTGTCACTCGTATTTTCTATCTAGTGTATTACCGGTATTTTTCTTTAATGTCGAAATTCATGTGGAATAGCCGTGGCTCTGTATAATATACAAAATTATCTGAAGTATTGTAAATGTAAACTTGGACATAGGAAGCCGAACAAAAGAAGAAATATTTAACCTCGATCAATTAAAAACCTCCTAAATTTGTAAAAACTAATTGACCACTCGTTAAACTCGTTGTACTCAGTAATCAATGTTTCTTTTTAAGGACTTTCATTGATGTACAATTAAAATAATTTATTGTAATATTTATCCAGAAGCAAAGAATAGGTCAAGGTGCCTAATATTTTGTATAGATTTTTTGTTTAATGATTTATGACTTTTAGATATATTTTCTTCGATCATGTTTTACTATTTAGTATTTTTGATTTATTATTTATCTCACAACGATGTAACAATTCACATAAAATTCCTATATTTTTTTATGCTATCAAGGTCATTCATCTTTCCATTAAGTATTTATTATACAAATGAGGCATCAGTTGTGAACAAATAAAAATTTGGCTTAGCTCATTTCTTGTATAGAGCTTTAGAAATATAAATTAACAAAAGGATTTCATGAAAACCATAAATACACTAAAGGCAGTAACGGTGCGTTGCTAATCTAAAGCTAGAATCTGAACAAGCACATGTCTTTCCTGATTTTAAGAGACAACCGTAGTGTATAGTCACCATAGATGTTTTAGGTGCGTCGCTATCTCGTGACCGATATAGATAATGACACAGTATTTATGGCGACAGAAATTGGTAAAGCGGATGACCTCAACCAGCGGCAGCAGCTGATCAACACTCCACTACTGGTACTCTTGTTAAAAATGATTCATTTTACCTATGCTGGTCTCTTACAAGCTGCCTGGTAGAGACGTATATGATAATATATCGCAGAAGATTTGGGCCTCAACAATGAAAAAGATTATTACTTGCAACACACACAGTGCTTGTTGTTGGCGTGTTCCGGTTCGGAGGGTAAGGTAGCCGGTAAACTTACTTTTGCTCGAGACCTAACATTCCGGCCTCAGGTTGGCAACGCACCATCACCACCTTTGGTGTCTCTAAGCGGTGTGAATTTCTTACCATCAGGAAATCCGTCTGTTTGTTTGCCTTCCAATATCATAAAAAATAATTAAACTCTACATAACTAAGTCAACCGGCTATCATATTCTAAATATTACATTGTAGAGCACTTACATCATGGTAGAAAGAGAAGGTTACATGGATATTTAAATAATTTACACCATATCCGATGATGTTTAAATGGCGAATATTTTATGTTTATTGCCACTTTGACCTCGACGAGCTAACTAATTAATCATAAAGATTTGAAGATTAATTCATTCTTTTTTATAATATAGGTATTACCAAATAGCTTATTATGACCTAGATATAACATAAATTACTGTATAACATACGGCAGGGTATACGTAAATAAGCTTAAAGGAAACTGAATATTTTGAACTATATAAAGCGGTACTTCAAAACTGGTCATATGCTTGTTAAATGTCCAAAAAAGCACAGATCCAGCCGCACGTAGAATATAGTTCTTGTCTCGAATGGATCTCTCTAGACTCTTACCCTTGTGCCTTGGTGTTGCCTGTTAATAATCCTCAATAGTCAGTAGTTTAATGTTTGTAGCACAAAATTACTGTGTGAAAGTATTCTACTGTTTGTATCATAAAAATCAGATAAAAATTAACCATAAAAGTGGTAACTGTGCTTATCGATATATTTTGTAAGGTCTAGCACCCCATCGAAATCAATGGGGAGTATCTATAGTAATATTTTTTGTATATTTGATATTTTCCATCGTCGGCGCTTGGTAAAACTTCCAAACATTCATATTTTTAAACAAAGAAACACTTGTACTGTTTTACGTATCACTTATAATTTATTAAAAAGTATCTTCACGCCCATATCCCCGACGAGGTAGGCAGAGGTACAACCAAGGGACCCACGACTAGCCGAAGACACTAAGTCCCACAATGTGATAGGTGGCAAGCCTATCGCCTACCGGGCACATTTCCAATCCCGACCAACATTTTTTTTATTAGAAAATTGGAAAAATCCAATTTTCTTTTTGTTAGCCGACCCGGGATTCGAACCCGGGACCTCATGCAGTCAAGTCCAACACCCGGACCGCTAGACCACAGAGGCGATATAATTTATTATTTTGTATATAGCCTACCGGTTTCGCTTAAACAGCATCATCAGGGATAAAACAGTACAAGTATTTCTTTGTTTAAAAATGTGAATATTTTTTGTGGTGTCTCGTTATTTTAAAATACACACATCAAAAATTACCCTTTCAACTGGTTAGAAAGAGTAACAAAAATTTATTTTTTAACCTACTCCAAAAACGAAGAGGTTCTCAATTCGAATGTAGGTTTTTTTGTATGTTTCTTATCCAGCACGGCCAATAGCAAATTGATTTTGATGGTTTTTTGGAAAGATAGGTCATTATTCGGAGGTGGTCCCATATTAATATTATCATGATTCGACCAGTGAGTTTTGAGTTATACTATCGTGCACATTTTTTTTGTATGTTTGTTACCCGATTATTTGGCCGATAGCAAACTTATTAAATGGTTCTTTTTTAAGAAAGAAATTTCCAGATAAATTTTATCATTATCTGGTATGTTTTTTTGAGCTATACTTAATAATGTATGGTTTTTTCTCTTAAGTTAACGACCTTATCAATCACTAGTATCTTGTTGATAACTTTATCGGACCATTTGAGAATCGTTAGCTATCTTTAAAAAAATATCAAATCGAAGGTACCTAGTAATAAGATATACAGTTTTGTTGTGCCTAATTATTTAACTATTTCTTTTTTAATTGTATCAGGCAATAACTCAAGATAAACAAGACCTCCGAAACATGTACGAGTGTCCCGTTTACAAGACCAGAACTAGAGGACCGACCTACGTGTGGACATTCAACCTTAAGACCAAAGACAAACCGTCCAAGTGGACCCTAGCTGGAGTCGCTTTGTTGTTGCAAATATAAGTTAAACAACCTTCGATCAGTAATAATAGATAAAAAACTAACAAACCATTTTGAAACCTCGTATTTATAATCCTTCAGCCATTTTGGGATTATCCAGCACCATCTTACGAAAATAGATGATAAAGTTTTTTACATGGTGATGTTAGCATGAAGAAGGCGTCATTGGCATCCAAATGTTTGGTCGGAGTAATTTTACATTTTTTTTGACATTGATTTATTAGGTAATTTATAGCAAATTATTAAATATTTTATTGACAGAAATATTTGGTTAGCATAATTAAGATTAAGTATTACAATTTGTAAAGTAATGATAATTTGTTACTGTACATCAGTTTTGTAGGTACAATATACCGTATTATTTGTGATGAATTAACAACTTCGCTGCCGGCTGAAATTTCCGGTGTAATGCTTTAAGACCAAAATATTTTTAAGTATGTTTTAGCTGCTATATTGCCAGATATAATAATATTAGCATGAAATTTAAAAAAATAGTAATGTGGTTTATTTAAATAAATAAAAAATTAAAGTCCGCACAT
>NJDC01001409.1:10165-26558 GCA_002245475.1 Calephelis virginiensis
ATGTATTTATGATTTATCAGATCACAAGTTCGTCATAAAAATCCGTCAATCTTAGGCAGTACTCTATAATCCGACAAATTCGATAATCCGCCATCGCCCTGCAAAACGTTTGTCGGATTACCGGAGGTCCACTATATTTTAATCTAATCTAGTATATATTCTACAAGAAAGTGGGGATCAACACTGGGATGTAAAGATTAGTGGAACATCCAGTATTCAGTGACTATTAAATCTTCGCCCTCATATCGGTCAGGCAGCAGGTATAGGCAATAGTATACTAAACAAAGAAAATGACGATCAACACAGGGATTTCAAGATAAGTGAAACATCCAATATTTAGTGACCATTAAATCTTTGCCCACCTATCTGCCAGACAGCAGGTATAGCCGTAGGCAATTATTGGTGTATAATAAACAAAGAAATTGGAAATCAATTGGAAATCACGGGGAGGATTATGGAAAGAAAATGGAATGGATGGAAGATAGTGGAACATCCAATATCTGTCAAGTATCAAGTAAGGTTCGATTCACTGTAAGTTTTAAGCCATGGAAAAATTCCATTGGACAAACACGAAAATTGATTTGTGTGAGTGTGTGTACGTGTACGTTGGAGTGTTACCTTGTGTGCGCGGGTCAAGGCAAGTTAGACTATGTTGACTTTGTGCAAGTTACAAGCTATTGTAGATATTGGCAACAATGGCCATGTTTTGTTCTTATAGCGACATCAAAACGGGAGGAGATTTAACAATACTACAGGATAAATACATTTTTGTTTTAAGCTATGCCCGCGACTTTGTCCGCGTGGAATTTTATCTTAAGTTAATCCTTATAACATCAACTACCTTCGAGTGAAAGTCCCGCCAGCATAGGTCTAGCCGGTTCAGAGATTTGCTGGAACAAACAGATAGACAGATAGAAAAAAATATATAAAAACATGTCATTTTGTGATATAATATATCGTATATGTACAAACGCAATAGTAAAAGTAGTTAGGTATTTTAACATCATAAACAATAACTGCATTTTTATATTTGTATAGATGTATAGAAGATAGCTAACAAGCAGGTAGCTTTTCGATGGTATACCGTTGTCTATAGACACCAATGATGTTACTGGTCACTATTTATTGGCCGGAAGCTTAACCTACATGTGCAAGTTTACTTAGCTAGAACATTAAATTAAACTGCAAGCACTAACGCTATGGCGACAGGATAAGGCGCTAGGCAATACCAATCCGGGCAAGATACTACTAGGTAATCTACCGCCTAGTTATGATGCATTATTGGAATAATCGAGTCACCTCAATTACTAGAATACCAGTGAGTGATAAGGTCATCACATCCCTACGTTTACACACAAGTTTACAATTAAAACCTCACCAGTTAGGTACTACTAGTTAAATATGATTACTCACATAAGTGGACTCAAAAGAGAAAATACCGGTACATGAACCAATAACACAATAACATTGGACCGCTGATTACTTTTTACTTTCCCCGCGGACTACTTGTAAAAGAGCATATTGAAAAATATTCACACCATAAGTGCCTTGTGAAATTGCAAGTTTGAGTTAAGGTACATTTACACCACGCCAATCCTACTTTCTACTAATATATTAAAAATAAATGCGAAAATTTGTGACGATGGATGGTTGATTGGATGTTTGTTATTCTTTTTTGCAAAAACTACTAGACAAATGTTGATGAAACTTCACATTAACATAGTTTGTACATCAGAATAACATATCGATTATACACTCCTTAAGCTATTGAAATATAATCCCACTAATAATAAAATGCAAAATTTAGTCAACAAACATCCGTCCATCCGGATGTTTGTTGGTCTTTTAAGCAATAACAACAGAACCGATTCAGAAAACACTTTCCAAAATTAATAAAGATTATAATTCAAAATCACGTATAGACAACAATTTGAAATGATTTTGTATAATTTGGCATGTTGGCAAAATAGGGGGTGAAAACTGTTTTTTTTTTTAATTTGAAAGACAAACTACAGACACCAAAGTATATCTAAAAATATTATATTTACAAAACTGCCATCTACGTCAAATCAAGTCTTTTTGCGTTGACACATTGTTTTATAGAAATAATATTGCTTTAAGCTTACACGATAAGGAGCCAGGTCAATGACATTTCATCATATTGTTACATGAAACTAAGATTGGTGATGAATCTGAACAAATTACACTTATTTATGTTACTTCAAAAGGAAAATATAATTGTATCATGGGTGTTAAACAAAGGGCAATGTTAAAAATAAATGTACATTTATATTAATAACAGCTATTGTATAGAATTTCCACAACAACATACTAACAGATTCATACGATTAGCGAGAGTCTTTGTTGGTATCTATTTGATATAAATAGTTGTTTCTATTGTCTTTGTACAAAGCTCCATGTAAACACGACGTTATAGTTGCACAACTTCAAACAGGTTTGGCGTCGCGTGCAGATCGCGAATACCTTTATTATACACTTCAAGCCGACAGCCGTCCTCCGTAGAATGGCACGAAATTGTGACTAATGTTGGTCATCATATCATAGTATATTTATATCTTATATATTATCATAGTATAATATTTTATAACAGTTTCCCACAACAAGACCACTAGTAGTAAAGAGCTGTGCTGCAGCTTACCCGAATAGGGATCCATCGCCTTACCTATTCCTGCCGCCATAACAACTATACCATGTTCTGGTCCGGAGGGTAGGGTAGCCGGTAGACTTGAGCCATTATTTTTAAACAAGTATTCGATACCCGGATTGGGCAACAAAATGAAAATGTGTTTTTTTATTTTTAATTAAAAACAACATTGCCCGGTTGGTTATAGATTTGCCAACTATCGCCTTGTGGGACTTCGTGTCTTCGGCTAGTCGTGAATAATACCCTTATTTTGAAGAACTGATTATAGAAATAACGCGTAATATGGAAGACACGTCGCTTATACAAGTAAACACAAAAGACAAATTGCTACGTAAAAATAATGACAAAAACAATAACTATAAAAATACAAGTACATTATAACAAAAAAATCAAAGAATAAATTTAAATCAATGTCTAATTCAATGTGTTGTAATATGGAGATAAAAAAATATATTTCCTGGTGTATGTCTCTACAATTTTGACAACATTTTTTTTTTGAAATTATTGTTAAGGACATTCTAGATCAGTGGTAGGCAAACTACGGTCCGTGAGAGGATTTGATCTGGCCCGCCGAACGTTTTTTTTCAGAAAAAAATGAAATTCTTTAAAAAAGTAATGGTTAAAAATTTAAAAAACTATTGAAATTTAAACAATTAAAATACTGCATCTATACTTTAAACATATGTATATAATGCGTATTTCATATATTAGGACTTCATAAATCGATTTTATTTAAAAAAAGATTGTAATAATAAAAACAATGCCTTATGTTATCTTTATACAACGTTTTATCTAGTTTAGTCTAGTTATATTTACAGCTCTTTTTAGGTGTTTTTAAGTAACCGGCCCGCCACAAGATTTATTTTAATTTACTGGCCCGCCACCAGATTTTTTTTAATTTACCGGCCCGAGGTTAACCTCTGGTATGCCGCGACTTTAACGCTGCAGTATAACTGCATTGCGCGGATCCGCGTTCCGGCATGCAAAGGATTAAAAAAATTTGCCCACCCCTGTTCTAGATGGTTGTAAACACGCCTGTCAACAAAAGTAACCTTTGGAGAAACTTTTTTTCCATGTTCCGATTACTATATCATATCATATCTTAGATTTACTAAGATCCAGACGGCTTTAAAGCGTAAATATTGCTTTTTTTTCGACCGCAGTATTTACAACCGTCTAGAACCCCTATTAAACTAGCTGACCCCACAAACGTCGTTCTGTCTTAACTATGCCTAATGCATTAAAATAAACATTTTTTTCCTTGCACCTACTACTTACCATATTAATTCTAAAATTTAAAACTTTCAATGACCCCTTGGCAAAACCTTTATGTAATGTAGCTAAGAACTATCTCGATCACGTAAGCTTAAAAAAGCCGCGACAAAATTGGTTCATCCGTTTAAAAGTTATGATAGCCACAGGCAGTTAAGCAGCATAGTTTTCCGTCGGGGGGTAAAAAGAGGAGAAGAAAATAACAATACCAGTCCATCCCAATAAACGTGATGCGATGCCCGAGAGAAATAGAAATTCATTTTTTACCCACTTCTTTTTCTTCTGCCCACATAGACTAAATACCGTCTTTAAAAGCTTCTTAGGACTTACTTCTAACACAAACTTCTAGAACGATGGGGCTACTATAAAGTAAGGGTTATCATGTCTTTGTCATGTCCCTGGTAGCGATAATGTAATATAAGTACAGTGCCTGGCTGCTGAAGAAACGTGTAATATAATTTTAGTTAGTAAAGTTGTTTGTTCAAAATTTGACTTTTACCAAAATACGAGTACGATTAATTTTTTTTTCGACTTTGACTTTGAGCTCTGGACAAATGTCTGACAATGAATGACGTTATTTCTTATAGTATATAATTTGGTAGGACCTATACCATCATGAAGAAAATTACACTTTTAATTTGCATAACTAAGTAGTATTGGATTGGTACCACCGCCTTACCTATTCCTGACGCCATAACGTCATGACGTGTTCCGGTTTGGAGGGTAAGGTAGCCGGTAAACTTACTTTTGCTCGAGGCCCAACATCCTCAGGTTGGCAACGCACCATTACCACCTTTGGTGTCTCTAGGCGGCAAGAATTTCTTACCATCAGAAAATCCGTGTGCTTGTTTGCCTTCCAATATCATAACATATATATAAGAGGCTTAACATTTTAGAGTAAGGTAGACTCATGTAAAAGCTAGTGGCAACTTCCTTGTTAACCTATCGTTCCAACTAGTGTAGAAAATATATACAGACAAATTCTCAAATTTATAAAGTCTGGTTTTTCATAGATCTCGAGCAATAGGAATACCGTAAGTCTCGTCAACTTGTCGACCGTGATGACATAAGTCGATTGAAACACTTTTGGAAAATTTTATTCATGTATTTATTAATATTAAATGGAATGGAAAAAAAAACAAACAATTTAAATATTTTGTCCATTATTATATAATCATAACGAAACCAGAGAACATGTTTTTCTCCCACTTAAAAAGCTCGGATTGAATTAAAACTTTACAAGCTTATCAAGGGTCTGGGACAATACCATAATGATTGAAGCCCTACCCGAGACCTAATGTAGTCAACGTTAATACCTAACCACTAGACAACTTGGCGCTTAAGTTTAATTGAAGTTTAGCATAGAAATAGGTTAAAGCTTGGAGATAATTAATGCTACTTTTTATCCTGATAAATAAATAACACAATATGTAAGCTAAACCAAGGGTGAGTAGTCCTTAGTCCTAGTATAAATGCAAAAGTTTGTTTGTTTGTTACTCCTTCACGCAAAAACTGCTGAACCAACTTGTATTAACATATAGGATAGTTTTTATCCCTAAAAATGTTCCTGTGGGACCATTAACGCTTCGGGCAACATCTAGTACTAAATAATCTGACATTTTCTTTGTTTACTGAATGCAGCTGTTGCAGATGTATGCAATTATTCACCAATTTCGCAAATTGTATTTAAAATTGTTAACAAATTGCGGAATTATAGTAATTCCACCGCGTTACATACCGGTTTGAAACTCACCAGTTTTGAATTTCATGATGAGTCTTTATCTTGGCGTTATTAATAATTATAATAATTATATACACTAACGTAACTCGCAAGGTTGGTATTATCTTAACAAAATTCAAGATTTAAGGCTCCGGCGTTAGCAAACTTTTTTTTTATGATATTGGAAGGCAAACAAGCGGACGGATTTCCTGATAGTAAGAAATCCTCGCCGCCTGGAAACAGCAAAGGTGGAAATGGTGCGTTGTCAACCTGAGGCCGGGATGTTAGGCCTCGAGCAAAAGTAAGCTTACCGGCTACCTTACCCTCCAAACCGGGACACGTCAGGACGTTATGGCGGCAGGAATAGTTACGGCGGTGGTACGAATTCGGGTGAGTTGCTGCGAAACTCTACCACCTAGTCAGATGTCAAGGGGTTAGTGACGGTAAGTCTATGCTCGCCTTTACGAGCTGCCTGGGAGGAAAGGTCTATTCTGCAAAGGAGTCCGGACCAACACGGGGAAACCTTAATTTCGTAATTAAGAAATCGCGATTGCTTTTATTAGTAAGTTCATATTTATTTTATTAAGTACTAGCGGCCCGCCCCGGCTTCGTAAAATATAGATATAAACCTTCCTTTTTTAACACTTTATCTATTTAAAAAAACCGCACCAAAATCCGTTGCGTGATTTAAGCATACAAAGGGACACGGGGACAGAGAACGCGACTTTGTTTCATACTTTGTAGTGGTTATCTTAACAAAATTCAAGATTTAAGACTCCGGCGTAAACCTTAATTTCGTATTTAAATAAACACGATTGGCTTTTATTGCTAAGTTCATATTTATTTTCTGCGTATACATGTACAAATGTGTGGGGGAGAGAGATATAACTGTAACAATATCTACGTAGGAATGCTGTAAGATATTACAAAATAAATAAGTAGTAAGTGGATTTAAGTAACAATAAAATAGATCTAATAATTGAAAGTTTGAATAACAAATATTAAAAAGGAAGTGAGTATCTTCACGCCCATAACCCCGAAATGGTAGGCAGAGACACAACCAAGGCACCCACGACTAGCCGAAGACACTAAGTCCCACAATGTGATATGTGGCTAGCCTAAGCCTACAAATATTAAAGTTTTTACAAACCACAATTTTGTAGAATATGTCGGTATGCTTAAATTATTTTGCAACATCTTTTTAACTCACATCTTCCGCAAATAAATAATTGTCATTTCATTTCAATAAATAAAGTGTATAACAACATAAACTATTCCATCAAATTAATTTTAAAACTTATAACTAGTTTTATAACCAAAATATGCAAATTCACGTTCATATTCAAATTTCAAATTCAAAATAGCTTTTATTACGTAGATCCATATACAGATTCTTGTAACGCGTCTATATAATTCTAAAAACTACCACCGGATCGGAACGCGGCCACTCACTGAGAAGATCCGGCGAAAGAAACTCAGCGGGCTTGTCTTTTTTCTTATAAATCTAATTTACAAAAGTTTATTACATTCACAAATAATTTGCAGAGATTGGCAAGAGGAGCAATTAATCCCAAGCATTTCTGTCTTCTAAATATTCTGAAATCTTATAATAACCCTTACCATACAACTTTATCTTAATACATTTTTTAAATTTATTAAATGGTAAGTCTTTAATATGCTCGGGAAGTTTATTGTAAAAGTGTATGCGCGTTCCTCGTATCACAGATAACATTACTTTGATGTATGACATTGACATTCAAACCTGTAAATACAAACAATCAAATTCACTATAAAAAGGCCTGCCTATGTTAAGAATCAAATAAGTTCCTCATGATTAGTAAAATAGGTGTATATGCTAACCCCTCAACTAACGAGAGTAAAGATGGTGAAACTTGCAAACATCCCTAAAACTGTTTTAATATTCAAACCTAGCTATATAGTTTAACCCATAGAAATAGGAATATAGAGGTCAATGGTTTAACCCAACCCAATTTTTGAAGTTGTACTTCTTTAGGCCGAGTTATGAAAAAAATGAGAGTGAAATTTTAAGATGGGCGCGCATCTGTCACACAAAAGTAACATCATGAAGTTGCCTGCTTTAGAAACATGTTCTACATTCATACACATGTTTTAGTTTTAAGTGCGATTTATTTACATACACACATAACTTTAAGCCAAGTCAGCCTCGGGGTAGGCAGAGAGTATCGAGCGCCAAATTTCACGAAATTTTTGCCTTTCCGAAATTTCGGAGCCTCTTGACACCACCCTCGGATAATTAGAATTACCCTCGGACAATTAATTGTTTATTATCAGTTTTGTTAATAATACCATAATTATCATAATTACCATTATTATCGCCTCTGTGGTCTAGCGGTCCGGGTGTTGGACTTGACTGCATGAGGTCCCGGGTTCGAATCCCGGGTCGGCCAACATAAAGAAAATTGGATTTTTCCAATTTTCTAATAAAAAAATGTTGGTCGGGATTGGAATTGTGCCCGGTTGGCAATAGGCTTGCCACCTATCACATTGTGGGACTTAGTATCTTCGACTAGTCGTGGGTGCTTGGTTGTACCTCTGCCTACCTCTTCGGGGATATGGGCGTGAAGGTACTTACTTACCATAATTAGGTATACATTTTCTGTGCCTACATAAAGTACACGAGCCCAATTTTTTTTGTTACGTAAGGATGGATGGACTGAGTCATTTATGATATGATTATATGTATATTAACAGATAGGATCGAGAGCATCCATCACATTACCAAACCTCTGTGAAAGGCAACGCTTGACATTGAATCTCGCGATTATGAAACTATTAGCTAACCTGAACTGTTCACCAACTTGCTAAGGTCGATGTTGACAGACGGTTTAAAAGCATACTAAATTTATTTACGCTTATTTTATTGTAATGTTTTATTTTTATATAATACTAGCAATTTCACGCAGCGTAACTGCGTAACTTGGCGTCTACTGTACCGATTTTGATGAAACAAAGCCTACGTAAATCGGGGATAATGTAGCATTCTAAAGGTGAAAGAATTTTTGAAATCGGTCCAGTAGATTCCGTGCCTATTCATTTCAAACAAACAAAAAATCAAAACTTTCCTCTTTATAATATTAGTATAGAAGTATAGACTAGCTGTTCCGGCGAACTTCATTTTTATAGGAAAAAAAATTAAATGCTATTTTTCCTGCTTTCCTTGCAGTAGAACGGTATAAAACCATAAAGAACAAGTATCCTATGTCCGTTTCTTGGTGCTAAACTACCTCCCCGTCAATTTTCAGAAAAATCGGTTTAACTGTTCTTGGTTTGTAAGTAGTGTAACCAAACTAAAGCCCGACACACACGTAGATATAATATTTATTAATATACCGCGCTATAATATAAATTATAGTAAGCTAATATATGCGATAATATATTCGTTGGCGTCATAGAAATCTATATTATATTTGCGTGTGCGGTCGCTTGAATATTTGTATAGAAAATATATTGTAATATGTCTTGCTATAGTTCATATTAATATATATTATAGTGTGTGACGGGCTTAACACGTCTTACTTTTATATAATATGTATTCAATCTGTGTTAACATATTATGTGCCTATTACAAAATGGCTAAGTGTACTTAGTATATAGTATATATAGCAGTACTTAGAATTGATTATCGAACTAACTATTGTTCATGATTTGGATGGCTTGACGTAAGATATACATAGCTCAATGTAGTACTGCGCAGTGTTTATTAACTTAGCCAAGTAAGCTTCTTGAATACGGGCGATAGTGTCTTTCGCTAGTCGTGGGTGCCCTGTGTCTCTGCCTACCACTGCGGAGTATGGGCGTGAAGATACTTAGTTTCTTACTTTTTTTGTTTAAAAGCCGACGTGATCACGTAATTCTGTTGTAGTACATAAGGTTTGTCTAAACATGTTTTTTTTTAATTTTAAGATCATGTAATTCTAACAACTTATTTCAACTGAAAATACTATGATGCAATTTACTTAGAAACACTTGTACTTTCCATAATATATTTTATTATTTTTTATTTTTATGGTTTAGCCAACCGGTTTCGCTATACAAGCATCATCAGGGCTATATAACAACTAATAATATATAAAAAAAAAAATATATATATATTTTGTGGAAAGTACAAGTGTTTCTAAGTAAATTGCATCAAGAATGGAATTCCACCAAGCACCGACGATAAGAAGTATAGAATCTATGAAAAGACTATTCTCGTAGTAGCAAAGAATTAAGCTTAACCTTGCTCAAGATCAGCGTAACTGTGAGAAACATTAATATTGGTTTCGCTGACTGACTTGTTTAACCATTTCAAATTAATAATAGTAAACTATACAACTATGTTTTTACATACAAATATAATCACTTAGCCTATTTTTGTGCACCAGTGCAAAAAGGTTAAAATAATCGAACGTCGTTCTATGAGTTTACCACATTATTTATGTTGCCATCCAATCAGTGCTTGCTATTGTCATCTTGATTTGAATGTAAGGATGAAACTCTGGATGGCAAGGACGATTGTCAACTCACTTGTTTGTAAACATACTAACCGTTGTCTGCGGCTTCGCCCGCGTTTTCACAGGAACCCGTTGTGCGATAGAGATTAAAAGTATCCTATATGTTAATCTAGGTCACAATATATCTGTGTTCCAAATTTCAAACAAATCCGTTCAACCATTCGAGCGTGAAAGAAAAACAAACACACACACATCCTACCAAACTTTCGCATTTATATTAAATAGTAGGATTTCTTAACATCGAGTAAAAAAGTACCGTCTTTACAAGAAAGATAACATTTGGTGTTACTACAAAAAAAATAAACACTGGGTAAACGCGTGTTTTTCTAAACACAGTATGTAACTCTAAAGTTGGATTTTCAACCAACAACATGCAGCCAGATGTAGCATGTTATTAGTTGAATGTCAATTTAATTCCTTTATTGCACATTATACCCGTAATAACTATTTGACATAAAGAAATTACAATACAATGGACAAAATTATCTCCAGCAAGAGATTCCTACCTGCTGACCCGTAAAATTGGGGACACAACAAAATAACGCGTTAAGTTAAACAGGCGTTTAAATTTTCATGAATTGTGTTTAACATATGCTTGAAAAAACTACTTAAACACTGTCTTATTTTAAACACTTTTTCCTGCGTCAGTCCGGATGTCGGTCTAGTGGGCGAGCATAACTTAAATGAGCCACAGCAAAACCACTGGTAGTAAAGTGATATGCAGCAACTTTTCCAGGTAGGATTTTCCTATTCCTGCCGCTAAATTGACATTGTCATGTATGGAAGGCAGGGATGCCGGTGGACTAGCAGATTCTAACACCCCAGCATTAGGACAGGCACCTACAACGTCTATGGTGTCTGTATTCTACGACTTATTACGGTCAGGCGTCAGGAGAGCCGTGTGCTTGTTGCTATTGTATTTAACAAAAAAAAAATCAGCTTAAGCTAGTTTAACGGGTGTTTACGCAACTCCAATTTCTCACGGTTTTGTAGTAGCGAAAACTAACCTGTTGACAACAGGTTAGTTTTCGCTAATGTCCAACTTTTTAAGCAACATTTGGTAAGATACGTGATAAATCTGTGTTTAAAATATATCTATATATAAAACAAAGTCGTGTTAGTTACACTATTTATAACTCAAGAACAGCTGAACCAATATAGCTAAAAATTGATTGGGGGGGTGGGTTAGAACTAGGAGACGGGCAAAGAATACTTTTTATTCTATTAGATTGCAAGGAAACTAAGAAAAACAACATTATGATTTTTCCCATACAAATTGAAAGGGTTGGAACGAAGTTCGCCGGAACAGCTAGTTTTTAATAACACCGCGATTGTAATTATTTACCAAACTAATTTCAATTCTATCTCTATTTTCTTTTAATTCAAATTTAAGAAACAGACAAAAAATATTTAGTGCTGTTAGATTAGTTTGTACGCGAGATTACTTCATCTGCAGAAAACTTAAACTATACCTGGGGATACGTTGATTAAAAACATCACAAGTAGTTATGGTGGCACGGACCTATCTTTTCAATAAACAGCAATGTGACATTTAGTGTTTCTGATTAGGAAATTTACCTAAAAAATAAATATAACAGGTTAAAGTAATTAAAGAATATAGTTGTGGGAATAAATTCTCTGTGCTCACACTTTAGAAAGTAGCATCGGAATGACATTTTACGAAATACGGTTTGGTTCCGAATTTAACTTAGGGTCTATATATTTATATCCTTATTAATTTGACAGGCTTAAAATGTTCCATCTCTTTTGTTTTTGTTTCGTTGGCATAATTAGGCTGAGCAGAATTTTTTCCATGTTGGTGGGGGCTCCTTTTCAGAATAAATTATCTGCCTTCCTGCCAGGCAGGCGTAAAAGTCAAGCATAGACTTACCGTCACAAATACCGTGACATATCACTAGGTGGTAGAGTTTCGCAGCGACTTACCCTGATTGGTACCACCGCCTTACCTATTCCGCCTGCCATAACGTCAATGCTTGCCGTTAACATGTTCCGGTTCAGAGGATAAGGTAGCCGGTAACCTTAGTTTTGCTCAAGGTCCAACATCCTGGTCTCAGGTTTGCAACGCACCATTACCACCTTTGGTGTCTCTAGGCGGCATAAATTTCTTACCATCAGGAAATCCGTCTGCTTGTTTGCCTTCTAACATCATAAAAAAAAAGAATTGCTACCAGTTAATAACTTTTTTCAACTCTACATTTCTATAACATAAAACAACGCTATCTTTAAAATGAACGCTTAAAATTCTATTAGTTCTTATTTAAGTTGTATTCAATGAATTTACCAAATTATAAAAACAGCGTATACGATAAGGAAGCGCTACCGTGGTTCGATGAATTTTAAATCGTCTTAATTGAACAGAAGCTTTTTCTGGTATTCTAGAAGATTCCAATTCAAAATCAAATCTGATTACGCGATATTACTTTTTTCTACGTCTTGTGGGATTGAAATACTCAATCAGGGTCAAATATTGAATCATCGGGTAATAAATGGATTTTTAAATCGTACGAGGTAAACAGTTGGTAGAGTTTTGTGCTGATGCTGCTAATAAAATATACAATGGCCCATAGACCCGACAGCTTGCTAGAAGCGAGAATAGATAAAATAGTGATGTCAATGCCTATTTTCTCTCATGATCCTGCAGAAGCAGTACACATTATCATAAAAAAATGTATTAAGGTTTTGCAGAGGCTCTACAAAGAAGTAGAGTACAAGAAAGTAGAGAGAAGTAGATTAGTAGTTATAATTTTAATTAGAATTTTTTTATCTCCCTATTCTTAAGCTACCTATCACTTTTTAATTGTATTGTTTTTTCTCTATCTTATGTTAGCTGTAAGATATCTCTTGTAAGAGATAAGCTCGCCAATTGTACAGTATTTATATTTGTATTCTCTCGGTATCGATCTCTATTACGTGTACACGTATAGTGTAAAATAAATAAACAAACAAATAGACCCTGCCGCTGGTTGCTTTTACAGAGAGGGAGGATGGTATTATTTTCTTTGTTTTCGTTGGTCGTAGGCGATGCTACTTGCTGGGGTCATGACGACATCATTTCTATAACGCGAAACATAGTGCAATTATAAGTAGTTCGTATATTTACCCAGATGTTACTCGTGGAACGTACCTGAAAATCATAAAAACAAACATTAATTTTACTGACACTTTAAATAAATATCCCTGGACATGTTATACAAATGAATCTAACCCCCAAAGTAAATACTTGTATTTTGGGTGTTAGTTGACGATAGTGATACATAGAAACGCTTATAAATATACTGGAATAAATTTAAAGACCCAGAAATGCAAAAATCTAAATAACCGCTAGTACTGTTTTTAAGAGCACCTAAAATGACATAACCGATTCCAATTTCTAATATTGCATGAATCGATATTCATGACTAACCCTACAGGTCTGAACGCGAAATGACGAAAAAGGGAAGATGTTGTTCCTACTTCCTAGTCAAGCAAGGATGGAGATAACTCCCTGGTAATCGAAGAAACCTACAGATAAACTGAGCTGAGATTTTTTGATGGCTAATGTGTTGCTAACCTAGTTTTCACAACTTCAGCGGACTTTGTGAGCAGGCAGCGTGCTCAGCCAGAGACATCATTATTTAGATGGATTGGACTGTTCCCTACAACGTCAGCAACAAGGGCTGTCTCCCGGGAGACAGTATCTCGACTTCTGCTGCGTTCTGGTTTGCTGAGTGGGTCGATTTGAGGGGTTGCGTCTCGTAACTCGGCGTTAGGCGCCGCGCCGGTTGGATAAAAATTCTTCTTCGTCGAGACCGAAGGCGACGGCGTAGTGTGGGTATTACATGAGCTGCTGCTTATGTTGAGATTGGTAGGGTGGGGAGGCTTGCGTTGGCCACTGTTATCAAATCGGGAACAGATAATTTGTTATGGGGTCTTCTGAATTTGGTGGGTATCGTGACCGGTGTGTAGTCACACGCGAGTGCTAACATCGGTCACGGATGGGAATGAGCGCCCTGAGTTGAAAAGCTTTTTTTGAACGGCTTTAATGTTGCTAACCTCGCGGTATTTATAACTTCACCGGATTTTGAGCTGAGATTTTTGTTCTTGAATGGCTTTAATGTTGCTAACCTCGCGGTTTTTACAACTGTACCGGGCTTTGTCAGAGCTCACAAGCGTTCGAAGTATTTTATATAGCTTAACAGACTAGAAACTTTAATATCGCGATGTTCGCTCTAGCTTCGAATATCGCTTGACTGGTACAACATTGTAAATCTACATCATAAAACCTATCGGTATAATAAACAACATCCGATGGATGTGGCAAAATCGGCCATGCAAAGAGGATCTTAGGCAACGATCAAAGGTGAGCATATTTACTATAAACCGGTTTACAAACATTTCATTTCGCAATGTCTTTCATAGTTGTTTGATTTTGGTATTTCAATGTTGTTCTTGGTGAAAGTGATCACCGACAGTGTAAGTCTGTGTAGAAGGGCGTTCTTCAATCCCTCGAAGTATTCGCGTTGGAATGTGAAGACCCTTACAATTACAGTACTCATTCCAAACTAATGCTCTTCCAGTAGTTTAAGTGGTGCAGTTATAGATGTATTAATATTAGTTGTTATTTATTTAAAAAAAGTATCATGACGCCCATATCCCCTAAGAGGTAGGCAGAGGCATAACCAAGGCACTCACGTCTAGCCGAAGACACAAAGTCATGTGATGGCAAGCTTATTGCCAACCGGACACATATCCAATCAACGTTAATTTTTAAAGAAAATTGAAAATACTCATTTACTATTTTTATTTTGTTGCCCGAAACAGGGATTGAACTTGGGACCTCAAGTAGTCAATTCCGACAAAGGCTCCTAGACCACAGAAGCGATAAATTTATTTATTTATTTAACACTTTATTGCAAACAAAAACTAAAATACACAAAATACACGAGAAGTTAAAAATGCACAAAAGGCGAGCTTATCTCTAACTAAAGAAATTTCTTCCAGCCAACCCAAAACAAATTGAGCTGTGAAAATATAATGGAAGGCATCGTGTACAAGAAACAATTAACTATAGCTATACTAAGAACAAATAAATAAAAATATAATAATAAAGTGTGTAAAAAAATAAAACAGGTACAATTATAATTATTAAAATATCTTAGTAGGATAATATATGAGTATGTCATTGTGTCAACGATAAGTAATGTTCCTTCAATCTTTTCTTAAAAGTAGGTAAAGAAGAGCTGTCACGAATCACGATAGGAAGGGAATTCCACAATTTGTAATTGATTTTATTTGTAATTTTATATGTTATTTAATATTTCATTATTTTATATAATACATGTTATTTATTATTTTACATTAAATAAAAAAAGCATACCCAGTCATCTAAATTTCTGGTTCTAGTACAATGAATCAAGCTAGAGACGAAGGTGTTAGATTCCTGTAACGATTTGCCTAGGTTGGTACCAGTGCCATGTGTATTTTTGCAGCCATAACGTCAGTGTCTATTTGTGTGGTAATCCAGTTTGAAGGCCAAACTTATGCGAAAGGCTCAACAGCAATTTGCCTACTACAAAAACGTCAGTGGTCGTCACTGTCATTTCAATTATTTATATCCAGGATAACCTTGTCACGCATGGAGCTCTATATATTGACTTATAGGGTTGCCAACGGAACATTAACTTTTGATTTTCTGTTTATCTCCATCAGGAAATCCGACAGCTCGCTCGGCTCTGAAACTCATAAAAAACAGAATTAAAATAACATTTTTCCCTATTTATATTAAAACAATCGTCCACCTTGTAAAAGGACATTTGAATTGGTTATTTCTTGAGGGATTTTTTAACTTCCTATTTAATTAATACTTGATTTTTTTTATAGTACAGATAGCAATCAGGAAATTGGGTCACCCGATGATAAGTATCCTGTCAGGAATAAAAATGAATTTTGAAATTATGCTTCTTTAGGCGCGTTATGAAAAAATGAGATTGAAATTTGAAGATGCGCGCGCATCTGACACACAAAAGTAACATCATAAAGTTGTCTGCTTTAGAAACATGTTGCTACGAGTACATTCACACACGTGATTTATTTTCATACACATGCGATTTATATGTTTTTCATTTTAGATTTTTTTTTAAAGTATCTTCACGCCCATATCCCCGAAGAGGTAGGCAGAGGTAGGCAGAGGTACAACCAAGG
>NJDC01001409.1:26628-41861 GCA_002245475.1 Calephelis virginiensis
TAGAAAATTGGAAAAATCCAATGTTCTTTTTGTTGGCCGACCCGGGATTCGAACCCAGGACCTCATGCAGTCAAGTCCAACACCCGGACCGCTAAACCACAGAGGCGATAGATTTTTTTAATTATTTTTTTAATATTGCCTTAATCAAGTAAAATAATTTCTCACCCGCTTACGTAAGTACACGTACTATTTTTTTGTTTTAAATTCTAAATTTTGTTTTTAAAAATTAACTTCTCCATTTCATCCCAGTGTTACATTTTTTTATACTAACTGTAAAATGGAATGGATGAATAAGAGCCAATCAAAATATATCGCGTCATATAAAAGCAAGTAAGTCCACACTACAATCGATACTAATATTATAAATGCGAAAATCTGCCTGTCTGTCTGTTGCTCTTTCACTGCTGAACCGATTTCGATAAAATTTGGTATTGGTTTGGTATTTGGTTTGGTCTGGATTTGAACCCGCAAGCCATGTTTTTTTCAAAAATCATCTCCCAAAAGACTACAACAAGGCAAAAAGTTAAAAATCGCAAATCTTCTATGCTGACAAACCCTCGGGCAAACAGCTAGTTTACAATATTGTAAATGGGAATGTCTGTCTGTCTGCCTCTTCTGTATCGCGACTAAACTGCTGAAACGCTTTTGATAAAATTCGATCTGCATATAATGAAACACCCCAGTTAACACTAACACCAAGCATAGTTTATTTTTCTAAATTTAGCCCCCATAGGAGGAATATAACTGATGATGAAAGTTAGTATGAAAATCTACAGAACTGAACTACTGAAAATCTACGCTGACCAAGTCACGGATAAGCAGCTCGTAGAAATGTTTTAAATAATAAAAAAGTTGAGAGATGTCAAGGGACACCCGGATGGAACGAAGTTCTCTCTCCTCCCCTCTGTCTCTCAATCTTTAGTAATCTCCATCTCTATCTCTCTTATAGAGGAGACAGACAGAGAAACATGAAATAAAAAAAAGAAAATAAAAATATAAAAAGAAAGTTGTCCAACCCGGGATTCGAACCCGTGACCTCATGCAGTCAAATCCAACTACTGAACCGCTAGACCACAGAGTAAAAGTGCCGTGACAACATTTCCGTAAGAATTTTTTCCATCTAGCCCCCATTCACAACGCGCAATAAGGAACTTCGTTCCAAAAATTCTTATCCTATAATTGTCGAATTAATAAAACGTTTAAAATATTAATCGCGGGTGAACTAAATGCACCTCTTCCAAAGCTCATGGAAAACAAAAGCGGTAGTATGCGATTAGCCTTAGCGAACGCCAGACGTGACCTGCAACTTTCTAAGATACATTTAATACGAAGTGAAAGTTGATTACTGCCGATTTTGGCAAAATTATACAACCGGGCAGAGCTTTGGGTTACATGGGTTATGATGACTTCGAGATAGTAAAACTATGTTTATTTTTAACCGACTTCTAAACGGAGGAGGCTTTCCATTCGACTGTATGTTTTCCCCGGAATTGGTCCAGGTGCCCTGAATAGAAAAAACTATCTGCCTTCCTGCCGGGTGACAAGTATGAAGCGAGGTAGAGATAAACGGGTCATTACCAACGAGACCAATGATGGGAGAGCTGTGTAGTAACTTTCCCGAGTGGGATCCACCGCCTTACTTCCTGCCGCCATAACGACAATGTCATGTTCCAGTCAGAAGGGTAAGAAAGACGGCAGACTAACGCAATAGCGTTGTCTGTCAGCCACAGTACAGCGATGCTTCAAAACTATGGTGTCTATAGGCGGTGGTTATCTCTTACCCACCGAGTGTGCCGTGTGCTTGCTAGCAGTCTTAACTTATAAAAAAAGGTGTATGTACGATTCACACACAAAAAGAGAACCTTCAGTAAATCGACAAAAGAGTGAGATGAATATATATTTGTGTCTCTTACCTGCAAAAGAGTGAGATGAATATATATTTGTGTCTCTTACCTGCAAAAGAATGAGATGAATATATATTTGTGTCTCTTACCTGTCGTTTTTCCGTTGCACCCGTTTTGAAATCACAACGATTCTAAAGAAGTTTCACTTTAAAAATGTTACGAGGTTACTCGACCAATAATGAACAGATTTTTGACGATTCTGTTTTGGAGAACACACAATACACTAATTTATTTATGAACTAGCGGCCCGCCCTGGCTTCGCACGGGTATAAAATATACATATAAGCCTTCCTCTTCAAATACTTTATCTATTAAAAAAATCATCAAAATCCGTTGCGTGGTTTTAAAGATTTAAGCATACAAAGGGACATAGGGACAAAGGAAGCAACTTTGTTTTATACTATGTAGTGATAACTAGCTTTTTCGTGCGACTTCTTACAAACGTTGATGACTTCGATTTTAGTGATGGGAACGAAAGATTTCCAGCCCGTGAATTTCCCAGAGTAAAGGGAATCCGAAATATTGACTGGGGCTATAAGCTCCTACAAAACACGACTTGGTGAAAACCCGTTCAAAAGTAAACAGACAAACCGACCAATATTGTAATAACCCCTTAATTTGGGCCCTTTATTTTGTATGCAAAACGTAGCAATTATTGTTTTTAAAGAATATTTAATGTACAGATTTAGTTTTGTTACTGTTTTAATATATATGTAAGTTCAATCTATCCAAGATTGAAATCGAAAACCACTAATCGGATTGTGATCAAACTCTTGTGAGACCTATCGAACACGATAAAAAGATTTCGAAAGAAGGTATCTATTTGATTTAAGAGAAAACATTTGATAGTTTAAAATATTTTCTTTCGGACAAGCACATAAAAATAAAAATATTTTCATTAATCATCATAAACCTAATAAATTAAAATATCACGTTTTCATGCTGTAGTAGTATCTTCACGCCCATACCACCAAAGTGGTAGACAGAGGCACAACCAGGGAATGCACGTTTAGCCGAAGAAACTAAGTCCTACAATGTGATAGGTGGCAAGCCTATAGCCAACCGGGCACATATCCAATCTCGGCAACATTAAAATTAAAAATGTACATTTTCTATTTTTTTTGTTGCCCGACCCGGGAATCGAACCCGGGGCCTCAAGAAGTCAAGTCCGACGGAGGACCGTTAGATCACAAAGGCGACTTGATTTCATGATCATCGTGGTATTATGGTTGCTGAGGAGTTTATTTAGCCGTTCCTTCTCCAGTTTTGCTAGCATTGGAAAGGGTGATAGTGTACTACAGGTAGATATGATAAAAAACAATCTATCTTTAAAATTCTTTGCAATAAACTATAAAGCGAGTTACAAATAATAAATGCTTTGATCTAAATATTAAATATTTCATTTTTGTAAATAACAATTAAATATTTACACACCACAATGTGGTTGAATATGTTGGCATGCTTAAATATTTTTGTAACATCTTATTAACACACATATTCTGCAAATAAATAAATTTCATTCCGAAAAATAAATGATGATTTTTTATGACATTGGAAAGCAAGCAAACAGGCGGATTCCCTGATGGTAAGAAATTCACGCAGCGTAGAGACACCAAAGGTGGTAATGGTGCGTTACCAACATGAGGCCGACATGTTAGCCCCCAAACAAAAGTTAGTTTACCGCTACTTCTGAACCAAAACACGTCAATTGCTGTTGACGCTGACGTTATAGCGGCAGAAGCAGGTAAGGTAGATACTAGATACCAATCCGGGAAAATCGCTGCGAACCTCTAACACCTAGTAAAAAAATGTCATAGTGTTAGTGACGGTTTTTTTATATGATAAGACAGTAACCAAACTCACAACTCTCCTGATGGTAAGAAATATCGTAGCCCTATAAACACCATAGATATTATAGGTGCGTCACTGTCCTGTTGCCGGGATGTTAGGCATATTGAGCAAGTCTACCGGCTACCCTACCCTCCAGACCGGAACACGACGATGTCGTTATGGAAGCAGGACTAGAGTAAGGCGGTGGATCCCTACCCGAGCAAGTGCTGCACAGTACTCTACCACCAGTGGTCTTGATGGCAGCGACCTATTAAACCTATGCTCGCGTCTTTCGAGCTGCCTGGTGGGAAAGGCAGATGATCTTTTCTACATAGGGGACCCGGATCAACGGGGGAAGCCTCCGCTCGCCTTTAAAAAGCTGCCTGTCAGGAAGGCAGATGGTCTATTCCGCAAAGGATTCCGGAAAAACGGGGGAATCAAAATAATAATAAATTATTTATTTGCTTTAATGTGGTGTACATTAACTGGGTGTTATTACCCAATATAGTAAAATCAGATCTGAATGATTTAAAAGTCCTAAGCCGTGATAATAAATCATATCAGACTTAAGATCCTGAAGGTAAAGCAGTGGTCTCCAATCTAAGCTCATGGAGTGAGATTTGGCGGCATAGATATTAAAGGTGCGTCTCTATCCTGCGGCCGGGATGTTGGCGCTATTGTAAAAAACCTACTGATTACCCCACAATCCGCACCGAAAAATGACTGTCACTATAGCGACAGGATTAAGCAAGCTATGGATCCCTACCCAGGCTAATTGGTACTCGGCACTCTACCACCCGCACTTGCTGGTTATGAACCACGTAACCTGTAGACGTTTCTACAGAGTTGCCTGGCAGGGAGGCAGATTCTATTCTACGAAGAAGGAACCAGCACGGATAATCAAAGCCGCAAGCCACTAGTACTCTCCTAGGATTTAGCATCGTAAGATATTCAGATTCATTCACAAACATTAAAGTTCTCAAGACAAATATAGGGAAAATACATGGCCTTACTTATACCGGAAGTGGCATTTGATCTTGACTTTCATGTTTATGTTTTCGGTAACATTTAACAAACGTCCTCCCATTCATGTAAATTTTACGATAAATATACCACATTTAACTGTTCAAACGATAAAGCCGCAAATGGTATTTTCGGGTCAAGAGCATATGGCCATGACCCACATAAGAATATAAAAATTCCGAAAAATTTGTTACTAATAAAAACAACAACATGAACGAACTTGAGTTAAATATTTTTCTTTAGACGAAATCCTGCAAAACACAAACATTATTAAGTTACGCTTTCAGGAAGTCCACACACACATCTTCACGCGAAGTCTCTTGAGGCGTAGGCATAAAATATCAACCAACTAAGTACCAAGTGTCATGATGTCAGACCTGCGTACTTTCCTTCACATTTATTTCGCATTTCATACAAACACGCCGGTTTCGGAGACTCTTGACACCACCCTCGGATAATACCCAAGCGAATTGCTCTGGAAATGTTAACCTAGATCTCCCGAAGTACTTACATCCATCCACACTCGCGTTTATCTGTTTTGTCAATCTCTCATCTGCCATTCATTAAACGTCGAAGTCTACACAAGGAATGAATTCCAAGTTAGAAAACATAATAGCACCTACATAAAAGCAAAAAAAAATGTATAACACGTTTTTAATGTAAGGTAGTGTCTGAAATATTGTTATTTATAGATTATAGAATATATTTCTATGTAAAAAAGTCGTCACGCCCATATCCCAAAAGGAGTAGGCAGAGGTACAAACAGTTCACCCACCACTAGCCGATGACACTAAGTCCCACAATGTGATAGTTGGCAAGCCTATCGCTAACCGGGCACACGTCCAATCCCGAGCAACGTTTTTTTATTAGAAAATTGGGAAAATCAAATTTTTTTTTTATTGCCCGACCCGGGATCCAAAGCAGGGACCTCATAAGTACAAGCCTAACACCTGGACCGCTAGACTACACAAAATAAAAAAACATGATAAATGAAAAAGTAGCACCTTCGCCCATATCTCCGAAGTGATAGGGCGTATGATATCACAAAGTCAAGTTTATTACAACACATCCTTGTATGTTTGTATGTTTGCTTGTTACTCCTTTACGCAAAAACTGCTAAAATAATTTTATTGAAATTTGGTTTACACAGAGGGAAACTTGGATTGACAGATAGGATAGTTTCTATCCTAATCTTCCTCTAAATTTCTAATGTTCCTTTGGGACCATTAAAACGCGGGCATCAGCTAGTGTGTTACAAAACTCGAACACTACTGGACCGATTTTAAATATATGTTTGGTTTTTGGGACGAAACCCAATGCCCTGAATGGCAAGATAAATATCAAAACATCACGCGGTACGCAGCGGGCGGTACGAATTTTATTGGAGCAGCATAATAATGAAAGAAAACGAAATACCAAAACTGGGTCAACGAAAATTTGGAAGCTACCTTCAAATTGACAAACATTTGTAAGCACGTCAAACCGAAGGCTAGTACTAGTAAATATGTGTTTGTATTCAGACGTTAGTTCATTGTTTGGCACGGGATCGTTTATGGCGAATGTAATGGATTGTCTTTGTGTCATTGTCATAATACATAGGTATAACTTCGCTGTCTATAAATCTCCGTATTGGCCCTGGTCCTTTATGTAGAATAGACCATCGGCCTGTCAGCTCATAAGAGACTTAGTCAAATTCAAATTCAAAATCTATATATTAATACGTGATGCCAAATCTTTGGACCCCTTTTTACGAAAATTGCGCGGACGCAGGAGCATAAAATTTGGCACACTTATAGTTTATGTGTAGGAAAAGTGGAGAACGCTAATATTTTTTAATAATAATGGTTATGAAGTACATTAAATCAATAAATAAAACATTATCCACACTACCATGCATTTGACACACACAAACAAATATATTGATGATAACGATAAAAGATCACAGATGGCGCACAATAAAGTTTGGAAACAAAGTAATTGGTCTTGAGACATGAAGATGGCGTTTTTACCAACAAGATATTAAAATGCTCGAAATCCGACCATTATTATGGTCGAATTTCGAGCAATGGGCGACCACTAGTCATCTTTATTTCACGTTAACCTACAAGAGGCACTTATGGCGCGTCTATATAATACTAAATCTACCACCGGATCGGAACGCGGCCTCGCACTGAGAAGATCCAGCAAGAAACTCAGCGGGCTTGTCTTTTTTTTCTTATTTCCAAACATGTGTACAATAATTCATATAATGATACATAATATTTATAATAGATTGGCATGAGGAGCAATTAATCCCAAGCGGTCTTATCAACTAAATATTCAGCAATGATATAATAACCTTTTTCATTTAATTTACATTTAACACATTTCTTAAATTTATATATTTTGGAAGTTCTTCCATATAATTGGGAAGTTTATTGTAAAACTGTATACATTGGCCCATAAAAGAATTACTATGTGAGTCATTAGCATTACCAACAACAGTAAACAAAATCACTGTTACTAAATACTAGCTGCCCCGGTGAAGTTCTTTCAACCCGTTCAGTTTGTATGGGAAAAATAAATGATTGTTTTTCCCACTTTCCCCGCATTGTTTTCGGTTTTTCTCTTCATAAGAACCTTCTTCTGACCGTAACTAACACAAAAAAGAAAGAATTATCCAAATCGGTCCAGCCGCTCGGGAGTTACCGTTAGTTACAGTGCGCTTACCAACACACATAGCAATTCTTTTTTATATTGTAAGATTAAATCGCCAATTGGGCACATATCCAATTCCGGTTACTTTATTTTTATTAGGAAATTGAAAATATACATTCTCTAATTTTTTGTTTGCAGAACACAAAACCTCAAGAAGTCAAGTCCGACGCTCGGACCGCTAAACCACACCACTGATACACGGACCATGGACATTTGGCACTTGACATTCCCTGTCTACCCTGCACGAGACTTGGCGTGAAAATACGTATGTATGTTTCCATACCAAAGCGGTATAATCGCGGTTCTGAAGCGAATTCGACTTGGTGAAAGAACCAAACTAAAACAACCAATCATACAATTGTTTTGACACAGAAGTCTATGACAGCTTTTTTTTAATCAAATGCTTAGACGGGCGGCCTTATCTTTGATCTTACCAAAGCGAGTACAAATAGGCCAAAATTTTACCATCCAAGACAATGCCCGTACACATATATATAGCAGTACATATGTATAGCAAGAGTGGTACCAATCATCAATTTTAAATCCGTACTAGCGGGCCACCCTGTCTTTGCACGTTATAAAATATACATATAAACCTTCCTCATCAACCACTTTATCTATTAAAAAAAACCGCATCAAAATCAATAGCGTAGTTTTAAATATTTAAGCGTACAAAGGGACATAGGGACAGAGAAAGCGCCTTTGTTTTATACCACGTAGCGCATTGAATTTGTACATAGAAGAGTTCTGAATGATATCCCTGAAAATTCAAATACCTTCTTTATACCTTCTTTCTTCTACTATACTACCTTCTTTATATCTCCGTACGACCTGAGACAATATTCCACAAGATAATATCAAAAACCTCATCATTAGCATGCAAAATCGTTGCAACCGTGTTATGAACGTCATAGGTGCATGCTATTACTGATTATTCATTTTTATACAAACTTTTTTAAGATAAACTCTGGCACTTTTCCACAATTTTGTTTTAATGCTATAGACAACCGGTTTCACTTTTTGCAACATCATTAGGGCTTTATAACTATTTAAATATAATCATCATCATCAGCCAGAGGACGTCCACAGCTGGACATAGGCCTCCCCCAAAGAGCGCCACAAGTAACGGTCGCCAGCCACTTGCATCTAGCGGCTCCCTGCGACTTTGACCAGATCGTCAGTCTAGCGGGTGGGAGGTCGTCCAACTTTACGTCCTCCGGCGCAGGGCACTCCAGATAAATAAGACTTTAATTTTAACGTTCACTATTTGGTTGTAAGTTACTGAAGATACTTAACCTTTAAGTATTGTAGATAAGTACAAATAGAAAAGTGTGTATACAATCGAATCTAAGTGCCGACATTAAAAAGTTTAGAGTCTATTATTTTTTAATTTCTATTCATTCATAGTTTTGCGTTATTTTTATTAGGTTCCTATTTCACATTTTGAACTTTCCTTTGTTCCAAATTTTACGATTATCTTCATTTTTAATCGACTCTATAAAATTCTCGATAATTCATTGTTATTGTCTAAAAACCACAACCTAGTGGGATCATGTTTCCCCGTGTTGGCTGGTCCGTCCTTTGCAGAATAGACCATCTGCCTGCCCGCCATGCAGCTTTTAAAAGGCGAGCATAGGCTTACCGTCAATAACACCGTGACTAGGTAGTAGAGTTTCGCAGCGACTCGCCCGGAGTAGGTAGGCGACTTTACCTATTCCTGCAGCCATAACGTTAGCGCTTGCCGTTTGAATTGTTTCGGTCCGTAGGTTAAGATAGCCGCTAAACTTGCTTTTGCTCGAGGACTAACATCCCAGCCTCAGGATGGCAACGCATCATTACAACCTTTAATGTATTTAGGCGGCGTTAATTTCTTACCATCGGGAAATCCGTCTGCTTCTTTGCCTTTCAATATCATAAAAAAAATATAAAATGAATATGGAACCACTAAATCATAGTCTATCTTTAGAAAAAAGAAGTAGGTATCATATTGCGACGTGGTACCTCCCCAATGAAATAGCTTGAGTCGGTTTTTGCAGTTTTACTGTGCTTAATTATTTAAAAAACTATTAAATTCTTTTTTTTGGAATTATATTATGTACCTACATACCTAATCTGATTAAATAAAGATAACTTATTTTTACATAATCTGCAAATATAGATAGAAATAGTTTTATCAGCCCATGCACAAAATATCTCTATCTCTAATGATCTAACTCAACCAACTCTACACCTTCGTCAAAATATACAGGTAGCTTGGCCGTATCGAGAAGAGAGTATGAAAGGAGATAGGTACCTAGGTATCTTGTTGTTCACACCGTACATATAAAGCTGAAGGAATGGACCAGTAATAGGTATTTTAACGTCTTACTTATTTTTGTCGCTATAACGTCAATTCTCGACACTATCACCTTCCCATCCGGAGGGTAGAGTAGCCATTAAACTGACGCAAGTGGCTTAACACGTCACCTTTAGGTTGGCAACGCACTATTACCACCTTTCGTGTCTATTATAAGCGCCATGTATATCGTACTACCAGGAAAAACATTTGCCATT
The DNA here is from genome assembly GCA_002245475.1 of Calephelis virginiensis. NCBI lineage: Eukaryota > Metazoa > Arthropoda > Insecta > Lepidoptera > Riodinidae > Calephelis > Calephelis virginiensis. The sequence continues at coordinate 36,636 of NJDC01001409.1, forward strand.
GTTTGCTTTCCAATCTTCAAAAAATGCGATTGTAAAAATGACACAACTACAAAATTATTACAGCTGAATAGGTAGTACTAATATTACAAAGAGGAAAAAAAATATCGTTTGTTTGCATTGAATTAGCTCCAAAAGTATGGGGCCGATTTGAAAAATATTTCACCATTAGAATTCAACATTATCCCTGATACACATAGACTATATTTATTACTAGAAAAAAATCATCCCTGCTAAGCCGGAACGTGCCGCTAGTGTATATAATGTTCAGTAAAGTTGCAATAAACCAAACTACGGGAAACCGCTAGTTAAATAAAAAAGAATAACCTTTGAATTAAAATTTTCGCAGTAAACTTTCCGCTATCAATCGCAACCTTTAAATCTTAGTTAATAACCCTTATCAGGTTCCAAAGTACTTACCAATCAATCCGTTTTATCACAAACACTATCACCAAATCGATAAATAATAAGATTTTTTATAATTAGCACAACACGACCGATTCTTACGAGAACAAAAAACCAACTAAAGTGTACTTGTACCGGTTCAGATTTGGCCCGCTACGCGACAAGGCTGCGGATTTACATTTCCCAACCAACAAGGTGTCATTTTCTTTGTATATTTCTATTGACCGATTCTATTTTATTATCATACTAGCTGTTTCGGCGAACTCAACCGCCCACCATATGACACGTGGTTTTTTTTATCTTAAATTTACACGTGTTTTAATAGGTGATTCAGTATTCTGGGCTAGGATGAATCTAAAAATCCATATTAAAGTCGGTCCAGCAGTTAGAGTTAGAATTGTGTGTTAGAATTTTAAAATATACAAATACAAACAAATATAAAGCGGAAAATACTTTATTATAATAATTCAATAGTATTAAAATCAACCTGATACAAATCAAAAAATACAACTTCATAAGCACTTCAAAGCTTTCCCCGAGCTCCAAAACGTCCAATTTTCATACATAAGACCTTCAAATGTAACATTCATGTTCAGAACAGTCGTACAACAAAACAAACCAAATACATAAATCATATGAAAAAATTTAAATAATGAGGTTCCTCACAGAAACCAAGCTAATTTTTAATTTCAACACGCAAAATTACTACTTAAGCTCACTAATGATCACTGTCCAATAGATTTTTATAGGCTTATCCTATCCGAACCGACAAATCACACGGCTTTCTTGATGGTAAAAGACAGCCTACGTCTTAAGACACAGCAAATCTTATTGGAGCGTCGCTTTTCTGTACCCACGGTGATAGACCGAATGAGATAGTCTACAACCGTATCCTACCTTCTGAACCAAAACATGACAGTACCAAACATGCTCATTATGGCAACAGCACCAATTAAGACGACGGATCAATACCCGATTTGTTGCCCAACACTCTACCACCAGTTGACTAGCCAGAACTATGTTTTATTGCGTTTACGGAACAGTACACTGAAGAAACATATTTTTTAAAGAATAAGACACACACAGGTATAGGACACACACAGATAGATATCATGTGGCCAGTATTCAGTTTTAAACTCCTGGCGGAAATAGAGGGGAGTTTCAAGTTTGACGTGTCTATGTGTGTCACTATATATCATCATAACTTTTAATAGGATGGAGCGATTTCAATGCGGATTTCTTGGTTTGAGAGTTGACGTGCTCGGGACGGTTCTCAGCAACATAAAGTGTAGATTTTTGAGGGGGTTATTGGAGTTTTTCAATTCGATGCTACATCTATAAATTAAGATGTTTCGCTAAGTGTAGTCAGAATTATTAGCAGCTGGCATCTTTGTCTGACTTTTACTTTGTTTCTCTTTCGAATTCAACAAAACACAGTTAAAGTTAGACTGAGATAAGAGTACAGAATTCAAATATAATAAAAATTTATATTTAAATAAAAATGACCTAAAACTCTGGCGGAGTTTTGTTTTTGTTGATTAGTGACAAGAGAATCATAAATACGCGTTCATAAAAGATTATCCCTTGCAAAGAATTGTAATATTTATATCACGACAATAAGAGGCAAATTACCTCAGCAATCGAGATGCACGTATAATTAAAGTACTTTTTGCGTGAACCTTCTTACTAGGCAAGTGCGTCTTTATGATTGCATCTGGCAACAAAGAAATTTTCGACGCGTCTTCCTAATTAGTACGTGACCTTTCCCTTTGTATGAGGCAAAATTACTGATAATTGCTTTTATGGTTTTTATAGATTTTTTACTGTGTTGGAAGAAAACAACAACAACAACAAAAACAAGTAGATGAATTTCCTGGTGGTAAAAAAAAACAATTAGCCATCAAAGAGTTTTAGAGGTTAAAGAGGTGTCGTCTCAGTGGTCTAGTGGTCCGGTGATTGGACTTGACTTCATGAAATCCCGGATTCCATCCCCGGGTCAGGCAATAAAATGTGTTTGGTCAATTTTATTATAAAAACAACATTTAGCGGAATTTGATGTGTCCGCTTGGCGATAAATTTGCCAATTACATTATGGAACTTAGTGTCTTCAGCTAGTCGTGTCAGCCATTGTTGTGCCTCTGCCTACCTTTCGAGGATACGGGCGTGAAGATACTTTTAAAGAGGGTTAACAACCTTTCAAATTTTCAGCCTAAGGCTAAATGTCAAGCGTTTATCAAATAAGAGTTCAAGTTAGAGAATGGACAATGGAAAGTTGTGACGGTGGGAGAAATTATTACGATTTATCGTGGCGATACATCACAGTATTCTACCTCCTAGTAAGAAGTCACGTCATGATCCAACGATTTTTTTCTTCGACCTGACCTAACACTTTTTACATTAATCGATTTTTGAGCTTTTGTAAAGTATGTTAGGTCTAGCGTATGCGTGTGCTTTGAAATCTAGTAGAATCTATTGGATTACAATGAAAGTAGGATCACCGTAGCTTTGACAGATATTTCGTTAATATCTGTCAAAGCAAAGGTATAACAAAATAGGTTCTTGTTCTTGGAAGTGTCAAAATTGCATGGTTGCTGAAGTTCACAACCATCTAAAATGTTTTTTATAATAAACCAAATAGCATGTGTAACTAAACATCAGTTTTTATACAACAAATCATTAGCATATGAAATATCATATTTTGCAAGAATTAAGTGTCTGAAAAAGGTTTTACAGATGATTTGTGTCTAATGTTAAAAAAAACACATTATTATTTGACAAAAAATAGTTGGTAGGTACTTTATTAACAAATCTTTAATACCATTGATTCTTTTATATAGAAACGCATAATCTTACTACACTTGAGGCTTTTATAATGTGAATACTGTGTGGATGTTTAGAGATCCTGGTCTAACGATGTAAACCATACAGCTAACAAACTAGGTCTTATATATCTTCTTCATATTTATAAAAACAATTATTTTTATACACACCTTCACTCAAAGGTATATGCGAGATAGGCAGAGAGTATCGAATGTCAAGTGTCCGTATCTTGTAGACTAGCTTAGCTTTCTCCAAATTAATTAATATTTTCATACAAACACGCCGGTTTTGGACACTCTTGACACCATTTTCGGATAATAATTTTGCCTATTCCTACCACCATAACGTCAGTGTTTGTCATTGACGTGTTCCGGTTCGGAGTGTAAGGTAGCCGGTAAACTTAGTTTTGCTTTTATTTTCATATCAATAACCTGCGTTTGGCTTGACAAAAACTCGGTAAAGTAAGACAACGTGACGGCTAGGAGCGTCGTCATATTATTATAATATGACGTCACTTTTAGCCGTCACGACACGAACATTGCTCGTCTACACATAAAGCTTATTTTCAAGATGGAACAAATAGAGCAATGTCTGTTTATATTATACGTATCTGCTATCATGTTGTCTTATGAGAATGTAATGGTAGGTATATTGCAGCGTATAATTCATTGCGAATCCTATACTCTTCGAAAATATCTAAGCAATACAAAAACATCAATGAATTTACGTTTTATTTTAGATCTCGCGCCGACTTATTCGCGCTTGCGCCCTGCGCCGTCTTACGATCTGACGCGAGTTTAGAAGTTTTTACCCATTCTAAAAAAAGTTCACAACGGCGCTAAAGAAGTTTTCACTTTAAAAAAAAAACCACGAGCAAGCAATGTCAACTCATTTCTCCACAAATAACTAAACCCATTCGTATTTGCATTGTAGGCATATCTGTTTTGTTTTATTACTTAATAATACACACACCAGCCATTTAAAAGCTGCCACTTTAGTTGCTTTTATTTGGCAATAAATTTTATGTATAGCAACTGACACGCTTTAGCTGCTCAGGGATTTAAAGTGCTAATGATTTTTTTGTCCTGCTAAATACAAAAGAATAAAAACTTAATAGTTATATGTTAAGTAATATATGAGTAGGTATGACGTAATAGAATTAGAAATAAATATTAAATCATAGTACAAAAAGATAAAGGTCATTTGGACAGGACGTTTTTTTAGTTAAGTACTACCTACCTACTTAGTATAATAAAATCGCTTTCCGCTGTCCGTCCCTGTGCATGCTTAAATCTTTAAAACTACGCAACGGATTTTGATGCTGTTTTCTTAACAGATAGAGTGTTTTAAACGGAAGGTTTACATCTAAAGACGTAGAAGTTTGTCCACCCGTGCAAAGCTGGGACGAGCTGCTAGTGTTTTAAAAATCATCAAAACTGAAGATTAAATTGTTAATTCTACTTGCTTCAGTAGTAGATACAGTACCTTGGTGTTAGCGTCAACTACATGAGGTTTCAGGTTCGATTCCAATCGAACAAATCAAAACGTATTTTTTAAACTTCCAAATTAAATACATTACCTGGGCATGGATAAGTGCCCGGTTAGCGATAAGTTTGCCACCTATCACATTTTGAGACTAAAGCAAGTTTGGGAATAGTTATAAAAAAGTATTTTTTTTTATTTAGTTCTACTTATCTTACATTCCCGCTCCCCTACTATTTCATGTGAACTTCCTCCAATTGCTGTCACGTCCCTGGATCTGATGATCCACTGAAAGGACAACCTGTAGGTACTTCATCATCCGTTCGGTAGCATTTATACTATATGCCTAGGCTATTCCCAGCATCAAATCCGATAAGCTACAAAATATTGCAAAGCAAACACGAAGGCAAGTTTTCTGTTGGTAAGAAATCAGAATGCTAATAGACACCCAAAAATAGTACTGGTTCGTTCCAGACTTGAGACCAAGGTGTTAAACTCCTTGTTAGAGTTAGTTTTGGGCTA
>NJDC01001410.1:0-10177 GCA_002245475.1 Calephelis virginiensis
GATCACATAAATGCCTGCCCGCGTTGGGAATCGAACCCGAGCCTCGCGGTTAGTCCATGTAGTTAAGCGTGTACGTACATATATTGCCAATCTTTGTATTTTATGTAAGTTTACCTGGTACTTTAGCCTCGAACTAAAAGGTGACAGTGACTGCACTGTCAGTATGGTAGGCATAAATAATTAAAGCGGTGGCACCAAACGAGCGAGTCCTTGTTAATATGCAGCTGCCTTGTTAATAAACATCGACTAAAATACTCGAAGTTTTAAGTTGACACTAAAATCCTTAATACATAATATCCAGAGTTTATACGTAGTCGACTTAAATCTTAAAGTATTTAAATCTATATTTAATAATAAGACACTAAATTAACTAATTCTTTTATAATATTAGCGCGATTTTTTAGAGTGCCAAGAATATATTTGGGAAATGCAAAATCGAGAAGAGGAGGAAGAACAAAATGATCAATGTAAGTAGGCAAGTTATTTTGAAATTATCGCCTCTGTGGTCTAGCGGTCCGGGTGTTGGACTTGACTGCATGAGGTCCCGGGTTCGAATCCCGGGTCGGCCAACAAAAAGAAAATTGGATTTTTCCAATTTTCTAATAAAAAAATGTTGGTCGGGATTGGAAATGTGCCCGGTCGGCGATAGGCTTGCCACCTATCACATTGTGGGACTTCGGCGAGTCGTGGGTGCCCTGGTTGTGCCTCTGCCTACCTCTTCGGGGATATGGGCGTGAAGATACTTATTATTTTGAAATTACAATAAAGAAAATACACACATGAACTTTATAACAATGAATTTAAATTACTGGAGGAAGATATCATTTTATACTGTTTTTAGGGTTCCAAAGACGAATGGCTAAAACTCAATGATTCGACATGACTATCTGAACGGCTCTTTATGTCATAGCCATTTTTTTGTCTAAACTATAACTTAGGATTGTATTGTTGACACTTGGCAGAAATATCTCTTATTCAGGGATAATTTTACGATTTCAAGACGAATGTAAGAAATAAATATAAATTGATATTCCATAAACGTGAAACTACAAATTAGAAAAAATCTCCCAATCTACATATTATACAAGGTATCTAATGACAGATCTTTATAATTAAATTGTGGTTTCTAAAACCATTTTATGTCAGTCAGTCGTTTCAAAAATTGACGCTTCCGAATTGGTGTCATTTCCTCCGGAAGTATTAAAATAAGATGATGATCTTTTTTTTTGAAGCATCTAAAACAATCATGATGTAGATCTTAATCAAACATTTGTTTGAATATGATACAGTCGATAGTTGTTCACATACAGCAAAGATGCCTGCCACTGAAAATAATAATATTAATAATAATATATTAATATAACATATTAGAATTAATATTATTATTTTGGTGATGCCGATGAAAATGATTGTTGTTTTAGGACATCAAATATTTGATTATTGCGATAATATATGTCCTTTAAGTATGTTTGCTTCTACGCAAACATACTTAATTAAGCTTAGATGAGTCCTACTAGCCCTTGGCCATATTTTTGAAAGTATAAGTATATTAAGACAAACTATCGTCTTGCGAATTTTTGCGAGTAAATTTCAAACTGAGCATTTATTGGCATACTGATGCTTATTTAACAAAGATTTATTGGTAAACCATCCTCACTTTCTGAACCGAAGCATGACAATTGGTAGGTACTACCGTTATGGTGATCTATATTATGTTTATACAACGGTAACATCTAAATTGTGACATCACTACATACTATAAAATAAAGTCGCTTCCTCTGTCCCTATGTGCCTTTTCATGTTTAAATCTTTAAAACTACGTAACGGATTTTGATGCGATTTTTTTGATAGATAAAGTGATTGAAAAGAGATTTTTATATGTAGGTACATACATACATATCTTCACGTCAAGTCCCTTACGGGGTATGCAGAGAGTATCGAGTGCCAGACCTGACGATCCTGACAAACCTGCCTTGCTTCCTTCACATTCATAACCCTTTTCATAAAAACTGTTTGTATATGTAGGTATATTTCATAATAGTGCGAAGACGGGGCAGACCGTTAGTTTAACATAATTGAATGTCGGCTCTTATTACTAGTCTGCACTGTGATGTCTTATAACAGTTTTTTTTTTAAATATTGCTTTTCTACGTCACACGCAACTCATTTTGTGTGCAAAAAAGACTCTTTGTATACAAGATATATTTAATATTTACGATAATATTGCTTCAAATCGACTCTGTTTTCTAACGCTCGTGTCATGAAGTTGACAAGAGTTCGTTTTCTTGGTTGGGCAACTTATGATATTTTTAATTTTTCTATAGGTTTGCCACTTATCACATTATGAGACGGAAGTTCCTTCGGATAATTGTAGATGCCCTGGTTATTCCTTTGCCTACATTTTCGGGGATACTCGCGTGATTTTGTTTTTAATATTACTCCAAAGTTGCATTTTCTAATTTTTTTAACTTATGTCATGCAAAACATATTTTCAGGTCGACTATTCTTGATTAATGAGATAAAACAAGGAAGAGTGCCAAACTTTTTCTTTGCTCTCAACATTCACGATATATTCGGAGGAAGAACTGCTAAAGTCGGAGAATTTCCGCATATGGTAATATTTTAAGTTACGCAGCAAAACCATACTTCAATTTCAATATAAGGTAATCTAAGACGGCCATTAGACGATAGGTTTTTTTTTGTCTGAGCCCTTACCCTTAGTTTACGGCTAGCCAAATTTACTGTACTCGCTACAGTCCCTCTAAATTATTTGTATGAAAACTTTGATCAGCGCCTCTATTAGTAACTAATATAAACACATTTTTAGACAGAGTGCCATAAATTTCGACACGTAACTTACCGAACGTAATCTATACCAACTTATGGTAGAGGAAGAAATGTAATGACATCAACTACATATAAACATCAGTCGCCTTCTCACACGCCAGTCAATTTAATGTCAGTGCTAAAAGTTATAGAAAAACCAATCGTCTATGTAATCAGAATTGTTTTATCAGTTTGATATTGAATAAATTCAAATATTACAAAATTATAAGCACCTTCTTTTGAACAAAGAGCAACTGAAAAAAGCGGTGGTCTGTAAAGTCGGTGTACTGACGGTAGTCGAACGTGACAAAGTCATAAGAACGAAGGCCGATTGTGCCTCTTTGTCGCTCGTTCCTTTTTTTCCTACCTCAGAGCGAGGTAACGCCGCATGAGTCATGTGTTTTGGTGCATGCAGCCGGCTGCATCGAATTATAAGTCGTTGTTACATCAAAAAATCTACAGAGACATAATATCCTCATGTCAAATTCCTTACAGGAATAAGAATAGGTGCTAAATATCAAGTGCTAAATGTCACTATCCGTGCAGCCTTTCTCCACATTCATAACTCTTTTCATACAAACGCGCCGATTTCGCAGATTCTTGACACCTACCCAAGTCTCTCCGGGTACCTACGTCCTTCCACATTTGCAATGTGTACTTGCTTTGTTAATATTCCATGCATCATCATCACATTTAATATAAATCGACTATTGTTTCCTGCTATTATGAAATCCATATTAGTTTTAGGGTTTTGTAGCCAAAGGCTAGATAAAGCGTCAACGAACGAATCACAATTACTGCTGCGACTGGCTTTTGGCAGCTTTGTTTATCTTCAGTTCTCATTAAAATAAATTAAGTGACAAACATACAAATAAATCTACTGACAGTTACAATCAATAAACTTCATATTATATAAGCTTATTATTAATCTATAAACATATTATGTAATTAATTATAGTGATTACAAAATTCTAGGGCGCATTAGGATGGCCAGCTAAAGATCCTGCTAAGGATTGGATCTTCAAATGTGGAAGTTCTCTAATCAGTTACAAGTTTTTAGTAACTGCTGCTCACTGTTCCAAACTGTCAGAAAGAAATACCGATGTGTTAAGGTTTAAACCGGAAGTTGTTGTTCTTGGAACTGAAGATATTAAAGACAACGAAGTAAGTGTCGTATTATTATTCATTTATGAAGATTAGTAAATCATTATAATCCAAATAAAATTATTTAATTTGCAATTTTCCGCCAAAAATGAATACGTATTATGGCGTTACAAAACAGGCAAAATAGTGCGCTAAGAATGAATTGGACTTACCGGAAGCTAAAACTCCCAAATATATCTAGCTCCACACAATACACACCACTAAACTTGTTTTATTTGCACCAACAATACACACACTACTAAAAACTCAACGTACGTTTTGCTTCGTAACCGAAGCATCGAGGTCGAGGTTGCTCTATTTATAGGATTTCGCGACTTCAGGTGCGAGTGTGCTTCAGTGAGTACGCGTAGTGGGGGTAGCACCGTTGTTGTTAAACATGTATAACAGGGGTGAATTAGTCAAACTTGTTTGTTCATTTAACAGTGTAATTGAGTCTTCGTTATTACATTTAATAATTTATAGTTGCTCTAGTATATTTAATTTTATTCCTTTATTACAAGTATGGATTAATTCGAAAGTATGATTTGTTGCCAACTTATGCCCAGTGTCTATAAGATGTTTTGCAAAATGCGATTTATCTGGATGAATGTTTTCGACAGTCGATATGTTTTATTTGTAACGAGACTCAAAACTACGACCACTTTGACCAACGTATACATTGTTGCATTCAGAATAACTTCCTGATTTACAATTTTTGTCAATTTTGTCTTTACCGTTGCATAATAATATGTTTCTAAATGCAACATTGATATCATTACGTTTTAAATGTCGCTGAAGTTTTTCAGAAGATCGTCTTACGTAGGTCAAACTAGACAGTGACAGTTTCCAAAAAGTTGAAATCATAAGCTCTCGCTGTTACATTTAGTTGAAATCAAAAGAAAATTTATGGAAACAAGAGGACGTAATCATCTAAAGTCCTTAATGGTTTTAAAGCTTAGAATTGAGTTCTGTTGTCAGTACTATTATGAGACACTTATAATAAACTAAATTTATTTAAATTGGATGAAAAACAGAAAATAAGTATTCTATTCGAAAATTGAATAATACTTGTTACAATAATATGGATAAAATAAAAAAACAATCGCAGATCACAGGTAATTGTTAGCTTCCAAATGTTTCTGGCCATTGGAGTCGAAAGGTAGCAATTTGTAAAATTTATGAGTTGTCGACTGTTTTCACTTTCGTGGATAGAAAAATATTTAATTTACACGAAAACGAAGTCACGTGACATGAAAAATTGAAATCTCAAAACTAATATTTGTAGTTATTATAAAATAATCATATATCATGATTGGGATACCATAAAGTTGTTTTAAGCACGATTTGTTTTTGGCACACTATACCTTATAAAATACCTTAATATAATAAATTTATTAAAAATATCATAAGTTTACCGACTGACTTACTCATTAAATTGTAATTTATAAAGTAACTAGCTTTTGCCCACGTGGTTAATGGTCCCACAAGAACATTTTTTCAGGATAAAAACTACCCTATTTTGACTCAAGTTACCCTCAACGTGAGTGCCAAATTTCATGAAAATCATTCAGCAGTTTTTGCGTGAAAGAGTAACAAATTAACGCACAAACTTTCACATTTATGATATTATTACGGTTTCGTGAAGAAATGATGAGGTATTCACCAATTCAAACAAGTCGTTGCTAAAACTTGCTTGAATCCACTCAATTTGATCAAACGGTGTTATTTCTTATTTCGTTTTAGTCCAACAATGTTCGTGGTGCATTACCGATCAAGCAGATCATAGTCCATCCGGAGTACAGATCACCGAAGAAGTACAACGATATTGCGCTGATTGAGTTGGAACAACCATTATTAGCGTTTGGAAGTAACATGCAACCAGCGTGCATATCTAGGATTGCTGATAGGCATATTGTTGGCAAGGAAGCTGCTTTGAGCGGTTGGGGGAAAACTGAAACAGGTACTTACATTAGGCACATCCTGAGAGATAATGCTTTAAGATCTGCTTTTGTTCCAAATTGAATGTTTTTTTTTTTCAATTGTTACCAAAAAAATACGCTAAGATCTCACAATGCTTTCAGATTCTGTCTCGATAAATTAATTATCGTTCCAAATAAGACTTTACAAATATGTACAAATACATATAGCTATTTTTTACATTTTCATCAGCATTTATAAAAAAGCAAATGTGGCAGTTATAATAAATTAAAGCCGTGAAAAAAGAAAGTTGGGAGATAATTTTGGGAAGCGCCTTAAATACTGTTGCTACATCCAAATTTAAACTTGACATTGTCTATCTTTCACCCCCGGTGGAAAAAAGGAAGCGTCATAAGGTTGTCGTGTCTATATGTGTGTCTATCTGTTGCATTATAACTTTTCAACGGATTGACCGATTGCAATGCTATTTGTTTTTGTTTGAAACTTGAAGTGATTGAGATGAATTTAGGTATGGATTACATAAAAGTTTTGTAGGGTATTTAACAAAATTTTTAATTTTAGAATTGTTTTCTAGGCGGGTCACCAACAAAACTGCAAACTGCCAATGTTGACATCATAGAGTCTCGGACTTGCAATCACATCCTAAATAGATACAGGAACCGCAACTGGCGTGGGTTCGCGCAAAGCCAAATGTGCGCTGGCAAACTAGCTGGAGGAACAGATGCTTGTCAGGTGTTCAAATATTTATGATTTAAAAAACATAACGAACATGTAATAAAGTCTGTATAGAACCTTGACGAGCCTTGACCCTTTTGTAACGATTGTTGACAGTGCGAAAAGATCATTTACCTTTAAGTGATCTACTTACCTAATTACCCTCAACCCTTTCCCACTCGCATCTTCCACAGCACCTTAAACAATAAGACGTATTTTATAGTGATAAGAATTGTTACAAAGATAATTAATTACTATCTTTGTAATAATTAATTAGATGAAATTGTGTATGGTGCCTATCTTATTATTCTATTTTTAAGTCGGCTTTAATAACTTCGTGGTTCGTTCATTCTGCGTATCTATGAAGGCGACGAAATCTTAAAACGTGTTTTTCATCCACTTTGAAAAACCGGATTGAAATGAAACTTAACAAACTTATCAAGGGCTACGGACGACACAGTAGATTAAAAAAACATTGGTTAGTCAAGATGAGAATGTCCGTCCCGTATTTTTTTTAAGTTCAGCGATATAAAAATCGTCTTTTAGATGTTAAACTCTAATTATATTGTTACATTATTCATTCTTTTTCATTTTTATAAGTTTTTCATCTGTAAGTCGTAGTGAATGGTCTTGACGGGTTGCACTCCGGGAGTGCCGGCAGAAGTGAAAACTTGAATATTAACGTTGCGCATTTTTGATATTTTGGGATGATTAGGGAATAATTTTGCACGAATTGCTTTAATTATCAGTACGAAAGTACTATCATTTACGTGGTAGAATACAATATTCATTGATTGCGCTATCGTACACAAACATGACAACACGAACATTCGCGCAAGCGCCCTGCGCCGTCTAAACGAAACAACAGGCGCAGGCATACATTTTCGCCGCGCCTTAGAAAGAGAGGGGGATACTTCCTCTCTCACGCCGCGCCGGTTGTTTACTCTCCATCCGTCTTACGAATTTTCCATCAGGTCACGTAAACATTCCAAAAAAAGTGCGCAATGCCGCTGAAGAAGTTTTAACTTCAAAAGAGATAAAATGACAATTACTAGGTGGTAGGTTGCTAGGTGGTACTAGGTGGTCACAGCAGCTTAGCCGGATAGGTACCACCGCCTTATCTCTTCGCCAAAACGTCGGTGCTTGCCGTTGACGTGTTCCGGTTCGGAGGGTAAGGTAGCCGGTAAACTTATCTCGGCCTCAGCTTGGCAACGCACCATTACTATCTCTCTTGTTTGGAAACTCGTCTGCTTGTTTGACTTCCAATATCATAAAAAAAATAAAAAAAAGTTGTTGCGTATGAATCTTGCTCGTTCCTAAAGAGTTATGTAGTAGCAAGTGTAGATTAGGGATATCTATTATTAAAAGTTACAAGTGCGAGAAACATTTTTCTAGATGTCGCAATGTACTACTTAATAATTATAATATTTGTAGATATAACAAAATTTTACATATATATAAATATTCTTATTTCTTGAATAGCTTTAAAAATGACAAATATTTTTATACATTTAAGGTTTGAGAAGTAGATATGCAAATTTCTATAAATATCCTTCAGTATTCATATATATATCGTCTGATATACTTTAGCGAAAAATATTTAACACAGTAATGATAAAAACATGATAACATTTTTTTTGAAATTATAAACGTACAATTAGGTAAAAAAGTAGTTTATAGATATGAAAAGTCAGCTAAAAATAATTGTAAGAGTGTAAGAATATCAGCTAACTAATCAGAATATAACACTAATTAAGTCCCCCTCTTTGTGTGGCAACTCATACCGTCATAAAAACAGGTTTGATATCTCTGGATAAACTCTGCGCTCACCTTGCCTTCGTGGTAAGCCACAAAGGCACGGTGAGCGCCTTAGTATATTATAGTATTATAACATTTATATTCAAAACTGCGCCTTTGGATTCGTACAATACTAACGTAATAATTAGGACTAGTAACCGCTTTTTGTTGTGCGTTTGAAACACACTTATAGGATATCACAAGTAAAAAACCACCACTGTGTTAACGCGCTCTGGTGTTGTCCTAAAATTCATCGGTCGGGTAAGGCAACAGAAAAAAGAAACGTGTTTTCAAATTTTTTTAATAACAATGTCGGTATCTGGGATTGGATAAGTGAGCGGTGGGCGATAGGCTTGCCACGTATCACATAATGGGACTTGGTGTTTTCGGCTAAGCGTAGGCCCTGTTTGTACCTCTGTCTAGGACTTCGGAGATTCGGACCTGAAGATACTTTTGTCACAAGTAGGATGGATTAAATGCTAAACTGGAATATACTTTTCTGTTACAGGGAGATTCCGGTGGACCTTTACAAATACAGATCCCCCTGAACACAACGGGCAAGATGTATCACGTGCTTGGTATCACCTCATTTGGAGTGAAATGCGCGAAAAGAAATCGACCTGGCATTTACACTCGTATTTCAACTTACGTTGATTGGATCGAAAAAATCGTATGGGGTGATGGTGAAGACGAACTGGCAAAGTTTCGAAAAGGCTTGACACTAATTAAACCAGATTTACTATCACAATAAAGCACCTTATTTCCTCGTAATAAAGAGTTTTATTTTTGAGATTGAAAGGCAAACTGATTTTGATTGAAGGTAAAGTTGACAACCATTTATATCGTCGCATCGTTAATATTATTCTACCAAGTACCAACGCATGCTCAGTTTAGTATGAGCCTTTCACATTTTATGAAATTGAAAGAAAAAGGGATAAATTGATTTTGATTATTTCCTAATGGTAAAGTTGACCATTTATATCCTTGGGTACTGATTATTAATCTAGTGATGCAAACTCAGTTTTTTTCCGGGAAAAATTTTTTAATAAAGACCCAGACACGGAAATGAAGACATCTAAATGTTCGTCACACTAATGTTTGTCCAAGTTTAGTATTAGCCTATTTATGATTTAAGATGTTTAAATTTTGTTTTAGGCTTAACTTTTTAACCCCCGATGCAAAACGAGGGGTGTTTTAAATGAAAACGTATGTACGAGGGTGGATCCAAAAGTTCTAAACCCGACCAAGAAAATGACAAAAAAGTGGGTCTAAATTTATTTTTATTTTTCGACATAGTCTCCATCTAGCTCAACACACTTCTTCCACCTGACCTGCAACTTGTTTATCCCCTCGAAAAAAAAGATTCCGGAAGGTCGGCGAAATAGTCGTTTACTGCGACTATCACCTCATCTTTGGTCGAAAATTTCGAGCCACCCAAGTGTTTTTTTTTTTTAAATTTGGAAATAAATGATAACAATTCGTAGCCACAATCATGGATTACAGACATTGTTTCAACCGAAGTGTCAACACGTGCATTGTCTTGATGAAACAAAACTTTCTTACGCAACATTCCAGGCCCTTTTCTTTTATTTCTTCCCAGAGTCTTCTTAAAAGATTACAATAATAACTAAAATTTATAGTTTGACCTTTTGGTAAATAATCTACAAAAATAATGCCCTTCGCATCCCAAAAAACAGAAGCCATGACTTTGTTAGTCGACAAAGCGACCTTAGCCTTTTTCGGTGTAGGAGAGTCTGAT
>NJDC01001410.1:10182-21358 GCA_002245475.1 Calephelis virginiensis
TGTAATTAATTACTACTTTTCCGAAAATTTTTGATAAAGTAGTTAAAACCGGGATGGGTCTATAATTATTGTCACTTTTCCTGTCTCCATTCTTGAAAATTGTATGTACTAAAGCTCTTAAATGCTTCAGGAAAGGTCCCATAGACCAAGATAGAATTGATAGATGGACAAAGATTGAAAATATAGCTAAGCACTGGTTTAATAGTATTTCTAGAATTTTTATTAGAGATGTTGGAATACCATCCTAACCTACAGATGATTTATTTTTAAACCAAGTATAACCTGCTCAATTCCATCACAATCTGTATGGAATAAAGCCATTGATCTTTCCTCGCTGCTAATAGTTTCTATGCCCGGAATACTTTATACAATGCGAGTAATAGCTAGTAAAATTGCTCCGATCAAATAAGAAGTATGAATTTGGCATTGATTTTAACACAATCTTTTTCTCACCATTTCAAATAAAATATCTTTTTAAATTTTGTTTAGTTTTCTGGAAATTGGTTATCATTGTTATTCTTAAACTTAATTATTATTAAAAGTATGGAGCGTTGATCCTTGTTTTGGTGTAATAAAAAATAGACAAATAAACAGTAACCATCTCATTAATAAACGTAAAGTGAGTGTAAAATTAAGTTGATGTTATAGTTTGTATCACAATGTAATAAAGACTATAATATCAGATTAAACCTTGGAGTAAGGTAACTAATTTATATTTATTACGAAAGTGGTAACCGTGTTATTAAAAAAATATGTAGTAATTAAATGGAATTAAATTGTAATATCCATGCACCACGTTTGTTCAGTAATGTGTTATAATGAATTATGAAAGCAGAAGATGAACAGAAAAGCGCACTGATGTAGCCTTACCTTGTGAATCTTCTTTTACGGATAATATTTGTAAAAAAATCTCTTTGTCGTCGTCAATTCAAACCTAGTTGCATGATCTTGTAAGCAATCTTTTGAAAGTCCTGATTCGGGTCTACCTTCAACCCTTGATAATATTATTTTGAGTATTCGGTAATATAGTTATTTATTATTTCTGGTATTTTGATAGCATAAGCCGAAACGTCATCTGTTAGTAAAAAACAACCGTTGCCTACAGATGTTACACGGATCTTAGAACATGTGTGCAAGTACAGACGACCCTATCATCCACCGCGAAATATAACACCTGATAAAAATAACGCTATGGCAGCAGCAAGTAAAACGGTGCTACTATTTCAAACGAAGCTAGTGTAAGGAGTATAATATTATGACTATACTAAGCCTGACCGTAACCTAAAACGGTCATTATGGCTGCAAAAATAGTTATGTTGGTGAAGCCCCATCCAGGCATATTGCTCCACAGAAATCTACAACTAGTAATCTTGTTTGTAGCGATCCATTTAGACTTTGCTTGCCTCTTATGAGATCCAGCAGAACCAGCAGATGGTTTATTCTGCACAGAGAACCGCACTCTTCACTATCCAAACTCTAGCCGAAGTATGCGCATCTGTTACCTCCAACAAAAGCAGACAGATAATTTGACGATAAGCAATAAAGACATTTTTATGTACAGCACAGGTGTTAATGATATGATGCCAATCTAAATCTGGAATGCGAACCCACTTGCTCGAGCATTGAATGAGCTACCATAGCTTTCATACTCACCTGGAACACTTCAATAGCAAACGCTGACTTTATGGATATATAGCCGTGAATTTTAGCCCGGACAAACCATTGCAGATCTAGTACCTATAGTTTGTGGTGTATATGGAAACACAGCCTGTTATAAATGGTCAGAGCTGCCAAACTTGGAATAAAGACTCAGAAGTAATAGATTCGCACGTCTTTTCATTCAACCCCTGCTTCCCTCAGTCCAGCTAAATCCTGTCATCCCCACCTATCAAACACAACAGTACATATCTAGATAGATATTTTCCAAAGTTTGTTGAGAAAGTAAATCAGAAGTCTTTTTATATTAGAGGTCAGCAAACATGCACAAGACTATCATGAAGGTAAGAGACAATCGTGACGTATAGACACCATACAAGTTATAGGTTACGCTGCCCTCCTACAGCAGGGATGGAAAACCTATCGTGCAAGTATATCGGCTACCCAACATTCCAGACCAGAACATGAAAGTCATTATGGTGACAGGAATACGTTTAGGGAATTACAATTTAATTAAGATTCCACATGTGTTGTAAAGTCTGACGTCAGAAGAATGTCGTTTATGTTGAAGTAGAACATTACCTAATCAGTAAAGTCTTAAAAATAGTACTTTCGTTATGTAAAATGATTTTTCGATTTCCTCATCGTAACATCGGCCAGGATTGAATATATTTTGACAAAATACTTGAGTTTTGGTGGTGTATTAGGTTTACAGTGATTCCTAAACTAAATTGTAAACATTGCTATGAAGCTTCGACCTGTTGCAGTTTATGGAGGCCAATATCAGTTTTCAGCAAACTCAATGGAATTATCCACGCACCGAATATTATCCTTCTGTACAAACTGGCTGCGGGAGATCGTCTCGGCTACGAATAATCCTGTCGAAATCCCTTTGACGAGTGCGGGATACAATCAGTTCAACTGTAGTCGCATTAGCTCCATGGCTAATTCTGTATTGGAAACTCTCGCTATATCTTCATTACAAACTTGCATATTTTTATATGTATATAATTATTGTGTGTGTGTGTGTGTTTGTCACTGAACTCTTTCTGGAAGACTGGACGGATTTTGATGAAGTTTTTTTGTGTGTGTTCAAAGGAATTTGAGAATGGTTTAGATTCACAATTTGGTCTCCTGGAAAATGTTTTTATAATTAATTTTTAATAATAAGTAAATGTTTATTTTGGAATGGTTCACATTGGATCCAACAGACAGCGCTACTATCGAAACATTAATGTCAAGCGATACTCAGTTTGCTGGTTCAGCTAGTATCACATAAAAGTCTTTTGTAGAGTTTTGTAGCCAAATTGCGAAAACGAAACCCTCGTTGATTACATGGTCTCCCCGTGTTAAATATTGTAAAATAACTCCCTCGTAAAATATTGGTCATCACTAACAAGCCTAGTGATGATACAGTGCTGTGCAGCAACTTACCCAAGTAGGGATCCCCACCCTACCTACTCCTGCCGCCGTAATGACTCTGTCATATCGGAAAACATACGAACTGTTATAAATCGAGCTAGGCCGGCTTGTATGTTATAAATCTAAATAATAAATTTAAAAATTTTAGAACACCACAATATTGTAGAAAATTTTAGTATAAATAAATATTTTTGTAACAGCTTTTAACACGCATAATCCACAAATATATTTCATTACGTTTGGTTACAAGCAACTAACCCCAGTCCGCAATACCAGACCACTTGACAACAGCGGCGATTATATT
This sequence comes from Calephelis virginiensis, assembly GCA_002245475.1. Lineage (NCBI taxonomy): Eukaryota > Metazoa > Arthropoda > Insecta > Lepidoptera > Riodinidae > Calephelis > Calephelis virginiensis. Next base: position 13,565 of record NJDC01001410.1, read on the forward strand.
AAATGCTTATATTTTATTGACTTCCTAACATAATAATGGCTAGTTACGAGCACGTTACACCACTACGTTACGTTAGTTACGACGTGTTTGGTTAGACTTATAATTAATTTCCTGTTTGTTGTGACACACCAACAGATAATGTATTACTATGTACACGTACGTCATTAACTACATCTGTGTCTAACAGTTTAGCCTTTGACTTTGTTTGTGACCAAGTTTGCAAACATGGTAGATACTGCACAATATCCATCCTTGGCACTTGGAGAAATTAAATTTCTAATTAATTATTTAAAACATGCATTAACCACTATGTTTCTATTAACTCAGTTTAAACCATAACTATATAGTATCACCATACCCTCGAAGATGTAAGAGCGGAATCGGTTGGATATTTTGTTAAATTATAAAACACGAAGTGTAATTTTAAATTAATTATTTAAGATGCTTTTTATCTCTCCCTCGAGTAAAAACGTTACAAAGTGTATTATTTTAATGTATACGATGTTTTTAAAATATGTATGAAATCTATATAACACAATCAGTATGCCTACTAATTTTCTTCAAATCATTATTAATCCTTCTATGTATTCTAACTATTGAATCGAAAAGCAATCAAAGAAATGGATCTCCTAACAATAGAAATGTTACCTTTAAACTATAAAACCCGATGCTGGAGTGTTTAGGCTCTTTCAAATGTTTTTTTTATATAACATGAGGAAGAAAACGAACCGAGAATATCATAAGTAAAGTAGGTACCAACTTATCAGAAATGAGTAAGCTTTGTCTTTGAAGGTTACTAAGTAACACCCGTTTGGAAGTACCGCAACTGGTGTTTGGTTCCATTGAGATATAAAATGAGATAATCAAATGATAGATAAGGTGGTGGGTATAAAACTTTATGCTCCGCTTACTCTAGAATAAGTAGGACATTAGTGCTCAGCTACAAAATATAGATATATAGTTCCAAGAACAAGAATACGGCCGAGAACGGAATCAAAGCTTTACTTAGAAGTATAACTTCATCATCGAGTCTTTACAAATATTAAGCATTAAGTTGTCTACATGGATTACTTATGAGCAATTAATTGAGACCAAAGCAAAAAAAAAAATATCAAAACAAGGTCTGTCTCAAACGTTCGACAAACTTCATTTCTGGTCAGATTCTTACTGTTAACAGACTTGTCACACAGAGTTCCCAGACTATCAGAATTTTAAAGGACTTCGAAAAAAGTTCTATGATATATAATATATATAATATAGGAGTTTATATTTTTTATTCATGTCAATAAATTTTTCGGTCAATTTTAACCTTAATTAATTTAGAAGAACGTGCTGAGTTGTTGTTTCATGCCTGCCATAGAGTCTGGATCTGATTATGAGATCTTGGAAAAATCAAGGACGGTATTCAGTTTTCGCAAAATTCTAACTTTACTTTTAGCTTTTTTCCGCCAGCTCCATTCCAACCAGAGCAAAACGTGTCAGCCTCATTTTATGAATGTTCCTCTTTCGGAGATTCTTTTTTCATTGTTTGAACTGGTAAAGACTAAAATAGTCTCCTCTTAGTTGTTTTTGTAAAAAATATAACTAAAATGCATTTAAAGCAAGAGTAAATAGGCTTTCTAGCTTAATACAAGAAACAAGAAGTTACATATTTTGCATTTTTAAGCTCTGATGTGATTAGTAGAAACCATAGTCTGATATTATCATCGCCTTTGTGGTCTAGCGGTTGAGTTGTTGGACTTGACTGCATGAGGTCCCGGGTTCAAATCCCGGGTCGGGCAATAAAAAGAAAATTAGATTTTTCTAATTTTCTAATAAAAAAAATGTTGCTCGGGATAGGATATGTGCCCAGTTGGCGATAGGCTTGCCACCTATCACATTGTGGGACTTAGTATCTTCGGCAAGTCGTTGGTGCCCTGGATGTGCCTCTGCCTACCTCTTCGGGGATATGGGGGTGAAGATAATTTGTTATTATTTATTAACTACAATTGTACTTTCCTCAATTTATTTTTTATTATTATGTTTTAGCCAACCGGTTTCACTATTCAAACATCATCAGGGCTATAACAACTCCGAGTTTTACCGCTAACCATTTTTAGGATTTATGTAATTTTATTGGTTATTTTTACAAAAAGAGCTATACTCTGAGACCGGAAGTTATAATCTTTATGTTACAGGCATCGGTTACACGCATGAGCTGTTTACTAATTTTTTTACGATATTGGAAGGCAAACAAGCAGTCGGATTTCCAGATGGTAAGAAATTCACACTGCCTAGAGACACCAAAGGTGGTAATAGTGTATTATACTGCTTTGGGATAATTATTACGGCAAACCAACACTCACAACACGCACAATACACAGCTTGTCGCTCGACTGCCGGTACACGACCAGGCGAGGTCGACAATATTTACATTCCACTAGACTGTTTCATTGTTTACTAGGGAACCCGCGAGATGGAGTACATTTAATACAAAATAAAGCTATGTTGCCAGATTCGGAAACGATTTTAAAAATTATACATTGTGCAATTTGCGAAATAGTTGTGAAAAAATCACAGGCTAATCTCCATGTCCATAAATAAATACTGATTCTGAGAAGAATTATAGAAATGAGTCTAGTCCCACACCACCCAAAATTGTAAGCTTGTTTTATTGATGTTAGCCTATGATACCAATACCAGAAATTATTAATATTAATAATCACTGTTAGTAACCAGTAGATATGTTTACGATACAAATGCGTTTCTTGTTCATTACCTATGAGTTTTCTAAAAAAATAAATAACCTGACTTACGCCAGAAACAGTGTGTAATGAATTACGATTCAGAAATTATTTCCAAGAAAAAGTATCTATCATTTATCCTTTTTGCTGTTTTTTTCAACATTTATTTTTTTATTAAGATGATATAATAACATTTCACTTAATTAGATTAATTTTACTCCAGGTAAAAAGATTAAAAAAACTAAAGAAAAACAAAAATATTAAAACGGATTAAATATTCTCTTGATTGGCAGTAATTTCTGAAACTATTTTATGTGTGATAAAAATTAAATACACCATAAAAATAAAAACAAATTGATCACTATAATAAATTGTGTTAATATGTTTTCAAATTTGAAAGTGACATAAATGTGCTAAAACCAAAATGCAAATGGCAACATTGAGGAATCTATGGACTATGGTTCGAAGTTTATAATTTGTGGAATTTAGGTAAAATGGTGAATTTGTGTACCTACACAATATCTATATTTTCTTGTGATTCTAGCGTATTAAAGTGCTTTTCCATATTTTAAAGTATAGCTCTGATTCCTCCATTACGGAATAAAAGTTTAACGATACTGATATACATAGAGAAATGAGATAGTGAAATATTTGTGTTTGTAACAACGTCGAAAGAAACCATAAAAAGCTTTGTTTGTATCATTTCCCAGTACGTCAAAGATGTAATATAATATGTGTGTATTAGAAGAATGATTTGTTTAAAATTCGTGTAAAAATAGAAAGTGTTCTAGTATGTTGTTGTTTTTAATTTACTGATAAAACTTAAATTTTGATAATATACAGTTTACTATTTCTGTGTTTATTAATTAATACATAACAACATGTATATCATTGAAATTTTAGTTTGATCTTGTTATTTCCAAAACATTCTAATGAAAACATGGGCAGGGAGGGTCGGATATCCTACAAAATCTGCTTATGTTTGTGAAGACCAAGAGATGGCGCTGTAAGACATTTTGATCCCACAGTATTTGTATGTATTCGAATTTCTTGTCGGAGTACTGTAATTGTTCTGTGTACACGACTGACGCATGACGTAAGCGCATGAGACAACCACTACTTTTGCCAATACACTACATCCCTTTTTTATTTTATCTTTTTTTAAAATTTTGTATTAATTTCCTTTACAATCAATGAAACATAATAAATGTATTATGATATAGCTTCAAGTACGACTACGATGATATTTGATGATACGTGAATAGATTAACCAAACTATAACATAATTTAGGTTTATTACTTTCAGGTTTCAACATTCATTTCTTCTTTGGTTTCTTTTGGTTAGATGTATTGAGGTCATTGCACACACACCATTCTCCTTAAATCTTTTTAAAATATACTATTTTCTTTCTAAGAATTTTACCTATCTCATCATTTCAAACAATAATATCTCCTCCTTCCTCATTTTTTTACTGTGTGTGTTTTGGATTGAAATCCAAGCTTAGTTTACTTTCTTATATAATCATATATGACTATGACGTTAGTTTTTTTGCATCAAATATTGTTGGTCTTGAATTACCTTCACAGGCATGCAATTTTTTGTTTTCATGTCAAATTTAATTTTATTATGTAATATGTCAATGCAAAGAATTTATTAATCTTAGAATTTCATTCCATCTTTAACAAGTTAATATTAAAATTGAGTAAAATATTATGAAATATTATATAAATTTAATTTATTTGTAACACATTAAATTTCATTTCATCACTGATATTTAAAAAATGGCAATTTTATAAAATAATAAAAATGTATAAGTTTATAACACTTTTATCAACACAAATAGCCAGATTACACATTAAGTAATAACAAAATACAAATTTGACGAAATAGTATTTTTTTTAATTATGTTACTAACATTTTAATAACTATAGCAACTAGAATTTCTTGGTAAAATATTCATTTAGGTTGTAATATGTAAGCTTTTTTTCTCTGAGCTTAAATTTTTTTTAATGATAGTTCTCGGATTGACATGGGACTTTTGTTGTAAGTTTTTATTAATTATCATAGAATGACAATTTTTCATATTTAAGGCAGTAAAGTAAGTTGAAATTTAAAGTTGAGTCTTTTGATCCACAGTTTTATTATCATTTTGTTTATTGAAAGTTCTTTGTGATTTCGTACAAATAAACCAGACTTGACAGAGACTTGAGTGTTACATTATTCATCTTTTTAAATATCAGCTTGCAAAATTCCAATAGATCAGCGTTACCAATAGCTCTTACGCATATTTTTTTGTTTTTATAGAGTTTCCCCATAAAACGATTCCATATCTTTGTGATTCCAGTTTTTGAATTTTTCGAATTATTTTAAGGGCGTAAATGAATTTATTTATGCTTTAAGTAGCCGATGCACATTGTGACTTCCACTTTGAATGTTTGTCTAGAATTAAGAATTAAGAACTAAGAATTTTATTTTCGTTTTATAGCATGTGTTTTTATAATTAGCAAACTGAAGCAATTTAATTTCGGATCGGATAGCAGTCAAATTATTTGTGTTTAACCATGATGTCACAGAGTGTATAGTTACCACTACTTGCTTATGAGTTCAATTATTTAACGGTTTAGAAACAGTTCACAATAACTGGTGCCTTGTTTAAATTTTCCCATGATATTCTATATTTTTTATTTCATTACTAGAGGATTTTGAATCTAGTTTATTCCCATGTTCCTTTGCATTTATTTTTAGCGTTACTTATATTTTGACTATTTACGTTAGTTTTAATAACCGAATATACTTTTTAAATAAAATGGTACAATTTAGTTGTTAGGAATTTATTAATACCGTTTGTCATCCATTTCGGCTTTTGGTTGATGTGGCTGCATGTGTTTATCTTGATTTTAGTAAACGGAAAGCAAATACGAGTATTATAAAATATTTTTATGTATTATAAAATAAGTTAAGTGAATTTTCACCTAATTATTTCATTATATATTCGAGTACATCATACCAGAATAACCGTGATAGATAATAACAAAATTTTAAGATATCGTTTTTATAATAATTCCTTTTGACCACGAAATAACGACTTGGATCGGGTTTTTTTTTGCGTTGTTGGAACTAGTAGAGTTTGCGCAGTCCCATGTTCAGACAAGTAGAAATAGTGAACTTTATCTATTGATAGTTCATCGTTGCTAATAATGTTATCTAGACTTCCTTGTTGACACGTTGGTACCTTCTTCTCTCTATTGATATTTTTAACATAAACTTTATCTCCGGGTACTAAATCACTTTCTTCGGCCTTCTGTTTGTTATCAATTTTCTTCCTCATTTGTTCTTTTTCTTAGTCTTTGTCCTTAACCTCAGTATCTTGTGTAATCTCCTCAATTGTATCGCTTACCATATTTAATCATCTTCATCTTCTTAATTGTGTCGCTTGCCATCTCTAAATTTTCTTTTGTAGAAAAGTTTTGATATACTGTGCTATTGTGCATTATTAAGTAATCTAGTAAATTTTCTTTCCATTCCTTATTTTCAGTTATATCCATTTGTTTTTAGTCGGTTTAGTATGTCGCGGTTTCTTTATTTTGATGCGGCGAAAAAGGCACTGTATGGAAGAGAGGAACTTTCCTTCCATTAAGAATTATTTAAATTCTATAATATCACTCCCCTTATCTACTTGATATGATTTCAATACTCCTAAATAACGTAGCAGTACTATTTTCCGAGAGATTTGTGGTACCATTGATAACTACGTTAAAGGTTGAATTTTGGGATTTTAATCCTATTTCCATCCGAGCTTCAAATTATCTTTTTATCTTGAGCGGTCAATAACTTGTACAGACCATATATGAAACATTAGCATTTTGATGTTGATCATACAAAATAACTTTGTTTTCTTTAGTGTTTCCTAAGTAACTTCCGTTATCAAAACTTGCATACAGCCCAAATCAATCAGCATCGTAGTTTTACTCCTCCATCAATATGGAAAACATACTCGTTTTTTTTTGTGTTTCTACTTGATCTGTAAGTAAACTGTAGGTGAACTTCTCACTACTTTTCGCTGTATCAAAACAACTTTTTTTTCTTATCTATACATCTCCTTTTCCTTGATGCTTTTTATAGTCCTAAAGTACTGCCTAAAGTGACGTTCATATCATCTGCTACTGTAAGAAGAAATATCTTTTTTATATCAACTTAATGTTAGGAATATTTTTGCCTAGATGGACACTAGCTACAGACTTACTACATAGAGTAAAATTTAATTTAACCAATATTAATGAAATGATTAAATTTCAACCTGTTTAGTGTAAATATTTTACACTAACTATTAAGTACGATTTTTAAAGTATCAATTTAATGATCAGATTTTAACCTGCTCAATGTAGGCAGTTTACATAATAGTTATTAAGTACCATTTTTTGCTTAATGAAATCAATTTAATGATCGGATTAATCTGCTTAGCGTACGAAGTTTATAAATTTATTAAGTACAACTTTACTTAACCAAAATCAATTCAATGATCAGATTGTATTTTGCTTAGTGTACCAAGTTTATACACTTGTTAAATACTATTTTACTTAACCAATATCAATTTAATGATAAGATTTTAATCTGCTTAGTGTAGGTTGTTTTTTCAATATACCTAACGAGTAAGATCGTTACCAATTTAATGGTCAGCGATTTATCGAACCGCTATTTGCCTTTAGCTCGATAACTAAAATCGATAAACACAACAAATATCAAAAATCGAAATAACTGCTATTTAATCAAACAACCATGAACAATCGATAGTTCTTTAATTTTCGCCTATTAAAATGAAACTTATCAATAAAAATCGAGCTTGCACGAGTAGACAGGTAGTTAATTTACATAAACCAAAATAGTATACATAAACCAAAGCGATTATTAAAAATTTTAAGGTTTTAACTGTTGTTGTTGCCTTATAGATATAACTATAATGGTTAGAAATAGAACTAACAAAATTCTGATAAGTAACTACGACTAAATATTTAAAGAATTGTGAAATAGCAGTCCTAGCGGGTACTTCAAGTTTTTTTTTCCCCTTGATCA
>NJDC01001410.1:21867-36338 GCA_002245475.1 Calephelis virginiensis
TATTTTTCATGTTATATTTAATATTGCATATTAAAAAATTCATGCATTATTAAGTGTCACTCATATATTACTAGAAGATGTTGTTAAATTTATGTGGGACTATTTCGGAAACATTTGTTATCTTTCTAAAAAAGTTTTGTCTAATCTCGACGTGGTACTCAATGAAATGGTTTGGTATTTTTGCAGTTAGTAGTAGTATTACTGATAACTGCTAAATAGTGCATAAATTAGTTTTAATCATTAGTTTTTTAGTACATCATTAGTCAGTATTTAGCACATCATTTATATTTATTGATGACGTCATAATAATTGCTAATGATTCCAAAGTGGTTTCAAATTAATTTTGTCAAGAACTGAAAAGCGGTTTTTGAGATTTAGTTTTTAATGCATTGTTAAATGTAACTTAAAACTGGTGGGATTTTGATAAATTTATGTGAGAACATCTCGGAATTATCAGCTACCTTTTGAAATAAGAACAATAAAATGGCGACGTGATATTGAAAGATGTTTTCGGTTGCAGTTTCACTGCGATTTTTTTTATTTTATTCAAAAACTTTAAACTTTTAACTTAACCAATTGTAATGATTGTTTTATTGTTTGAACACAGGTGCTCTTCCGGTGGTTTTATTTAGTTAGTGATCGCTCGTTGGTCGAAACTCGACCACAATAAATTTTAATTATAAGTTATTCAATATTAATTGTTAAAATATGATGTTCAAATATAATTAAGTTTCTATTATTAATTATCTTTTTGATAAGAACGCCATCTTCATTTATCAAGATCAACTACTTTGCTTTCAAACATTATGAATATAGTTTGAGCGCCACCTGTTATCCATATTTTTTTTGTGAGTGTCAGGCGCATGGTACTAAGTGTAATGTTTATTTTTTTTATTTAATGCACGTTATAAGCACTGTTATCGAAAAATATTAGCGTTTTGCACTTCTCCTATCCATAAACTATAAGAATGTCATATTCCTCCGTCCGTGCAATTTTCGTAAAAAGGGGTCCAAAGTTTCAGTTACTAATGTTATAATTTTGTCATTTTTTTATGATAGTGGAATGCAAATAAGCAGACGCATTTCCTGATGGTAAAAAATTCACACCGCCTTGAGACACCAAATATGGTAATGGTGTGTTGTCAACCTGAGGTCGGGATGTTAGGCCTTGAGCAAAAGTAAGTTTACCAGCTACTTTACCCTCCGAACCGTAACACGTCAACGGCAAGCATTAGACGTTATGGTGGCAGGAATAGGTAAGGCAGTGGTACCAATTCAGGCGAGTCGCTGCGAAGCTCTACCACCTAGTAAGATGTCACGGTTTTAGAGACGGTAAGCCTATGCTCGCCTTTTACGAGCTGCCTGGCAGGAGGGCAGATGGTATTTTCTGCCAAGGAGCCCGGATACTAGTTATCATATTACACTGAAATTAAGTGACTGCTTTTTAACATACATTTTATGCAAAAAGACCAATCGAAGGTAAACTGCATGCCAATCTTGAAAAGTGCAAATGAAATTAAAGCCAGTTTTAGTAAACTCTAATATAGAGGAGATTATTAAAGGGCTCCATCGGGACCGTCATTGTTCCCGCCAGGTAGCGCCAGTGTAGTGGGTAAAACAAGCAGCTATCAGACTTAATCGATTTTGTTAGATATCTTTTAGAAGATGAGGTCCCAATTTAAATTACATTTATAAAATAAATTAAGTGAAAGAGTCCATATGGGATCATTGATTTTTCATCTACTGATTTGTACATCACTACTCGCTTTGCCCGATTTGATAACTAATTATTATATATACATATATAATTTTTGTCACCTCCGTGGTCTAGCGGTTCAGTTGTTGGACCTTCATAAGGTCCCGGGTTCGAATCCCGGGTCGGGCAACTAAAAGAAAATTGGGTTTTTCCAATTTTCTAATAAAAAAAATGTTGCTCGGGATAGGATATGTGCCCGGTTGGTGATAGGCTTGCCACCTATCACATTGTGGGACTTAGTATCTTCGGCTAGTCGTGGGTGCCCTGGTTGTGCCTCTGCCTACCACTTCGGGGATATGGGCGTGAAGATACTACTACTAATTATTTTATAAACAATATACACCGAGATCATGTAAAAATTTCAAAACAAAATATTTTCAGAAAATCTTTATTCACGTGTACTGTACAAGTGGTACATGTGCTCGTCGAAATTCTTATTATCTACCAACGGATCGCAATTGCGGCCACACGCTGACAGGATCCGGCGAAAGAAACTCAGCGGACTTGTCTTTGTTCAATAGTAATAGTTGCATTATAAATTAGATAAAAAATACAAATTACAATCTAATTTTAACTTAAGTAAAAAGTAACAAAGTACAACAAATCACATTACAAGTTCCAATCTGAATCCAAAAGAAAACGGAGGACAATTTTGTACTTAATTATAAGTAATTAAGTACAAAATTGCATACATTGCTGATGCACGAAGTAGTCTTATGTAAATGTTAAAAAGAAAATGCAATAGGGGTAGGAAAATGAATAGATATAACTATCAAAAATTAAAAAAAACATATGTGAGATGTCAAATGTCGTTGTAAAACTGATAGTATTAAAAATGTATCTTCACTGTTGCAACTCTATAGGGATTGGTAGAGATACAACCAGAACAACAAAGGTACTTACTTATTTCTACAATGTGATGGAATGTGGAAAACCTAACGCCAACCGGTTACTTGTCTAATCTCAGACTACATGTCAATGTGTATGTACAATGTGTTGATCAGAAAATTAAAGTAATAAATTTATTTGATTCGACACGGAAGTCAAAACCTCACAATGCCAACACTAAGGACCGTACCACTACACCACTAGACCAATGGGCAACCACTAGTTATATATATATATTTAATAAGTATTTTAAGTTTGGGCTAATATTAAGTGAATGCCGCAGGGATAAACATTAATATTTGCCATTAGCACGTAAAAAATAAAACACTGTGAATGAAAACTACCTGCAAACTTTTTAATCAGTATACATCGACGAGGCCACTTAGCGGTTTTCGCAGTGCTGCAGTAACTAATCGTCACGTTGTTATATGTTTTCACCATATTATAAAAATGTACGTACATATTTGTCTTTTGCTGGGATTAACTGAGACCATGAGATTACCTACTTATATTAATATTTAAAAACTAGTTAGTTATTGCAATTCATTTGATAAAAAAAATAACACGACAGGTGATAACCCTATTGCTTCAATGGAGTGTAGGTAAGTATCAATATCGAATTAGGATTAATTTCTATACAGAGTTACTTTCAAAAGACTGGCCAAATTTTAATATAAGGCAGTTAAGGCTAAAATAATAATGCATTTTAAATATTAATTGCCAAATTTTAATAGTTACTTTTATGAACGTTCTTTAGAATAATAGGTGTTACTATTTCACTTGTTGTCACGATACGTCGTACTTAGTACAAGTCATGACGTCTCCAGCCTGTAAATGCGACAGCGGTTGGCTTTTACGTTTAAACCATGCATTTTGTATTTTGCGTCGGATAAAAGTTATAATTTGCATTTTTTGTAATTTTTATTACTTCGTTCAAAGTGTTATTCATTTCCAACCCTCTCTCAAATTTGGCTGGTCCTTTAAAAGTTACCCTGTATTTGCACTGTGTCATTAGCCTGAACGTTTCTTTTTTTGGTTTGTTCGTTACGCGATTACTCGGCTAAAAAAACACGGATATTAATGGTCCTTTTGTCGAAAAGTAGGTCATCATTCGAAGGTGGTCCTTTATAATTTCGATTAAAATCTGACAAGTGGTTTTTGAGTTACACTTAGTAATTGAAGTTTCTTGATTGATGTCGGTTTTTTATTGTAGTTTTACTGCATTATATTATGTTGATCAGGGTTATCAAGGCTTGCATAAAATGTATTGTATTTTGCATACATTTAAATATAAAAGCTTAGCTAATTATATGCAATCTTAAGAAAACAGAATCTTAAATGTATTTAACAAAAATAAAAATGTGGTTTGCAAATTATAATTTATAATAACTTGCATAATTCATTAGATATTGGAATTTGAATATCGTTAAAGCAGAGAAAAAGTGAAATATACTTCCTTACAAAGTGTTGAATGCGGCTTTACCCGCGTTTTCATTGCATTCAAAATTCACAGAAACCCGCTGGGCGTCTAGATTAAAAGTAGCCTATCTGTTAATCCAGGTCGAAACCTATTTGTGTTTCAAATTTCAAACAAATCCGTTCAGCCATTCGAGCGCAAAAGAGTAACAAACATCCACACATACATATTCTCATAAACTTTGGCATTTGTAATATAAGAAGAATTGTTTTTTAACAATATTACGAAAGTGACAAAAGAAAGAAATTTACAGAATTAACTTATCACTATAACTAAAATTGTATCATAAATTTATTTTTAGAAAATCTATATTATTATTGATTAACTTTACATCTAATACCATAAATGTAAAGTTCGTGATAATGGATGGATGTTTGTTTTCCTTCATGCACAAACTACTGAACGGATTCAGATGAAACTTTACAGGAATATATTTTATACATCAAAATAACTTGTAGACTATAATTTACAAAAAAATATAAACTAGTACGCCGGCAAAGTAGCAAGTATAGTCTAGTCTTTATATAAATATTTCTTGTATGCGTGTGTATGCCACTGAACTCCCCCTAAACGGCTGGAGAGATTTTAATGATTTTTTTGTGCGTGTTCAAGGATAGTCGAGAATGCTTCATATTTACAATTTGGTCCACTGGAAAACGTTTTATTTTTTATTTGTCAGTAGTCGTTGATTTTGGAATGTGTTACATTGGATCCAGCAGACTGGGCTACTATAGAAGCTAGAAATAATATGTTGGTAGTAGCTGTTAATGTCAAGCGATACGAAGTTTGCGGGGTCAGCTAGTATAAAATCACAAAAGATGGATTCTACGATTCCGAACCCAAAAATGACTTTCTGTAACTTATGTTGCCTGTTTATATGAGTTAATTATAATTATGATGTTTCAGATGCATTTGCTGAATATAGTGAAGATGAATTAGAACAATTGCTATTTGATATAACATTTGTAAGTATTCCTTGCTTTCCAATCGTAATAGTTGTAGTCTCGTGATTTTTATTACATTTGAGGCATTAGAAATGATTTTGCCAAAATTTATGAGTTTATTCGTAATTAAACACTAATAGTAATCTATACGTACATACGAGTAAATACATATAAACAAAATCATAATGTCTCTTTGATATGTTAAAATAACCGCATCTTCTTACCACATGCTTATAGATGTAGTAACAGTAAGAGCAATTTTTGTCTGTCTGTCTGTCGGTCTGTCTGTTTCTTCCTGTAAAATCTCTGAATCAGCTAGACCGGTGTTTACGGGACTTTTACTGACAGGTAGTTGGACTAAGGAACAACTTTAACTACTTTTGTGTTAGAAGTAAATAAACAAATGTTTCGATCAACTCCACGCAAACGAAGTCGCAGGCACATCTGGTATTTGTATAAATATTTATAAATACTGGCTGCATAATATTTTTGCTTAACTATTGGATTTTCTATTACACTGTTATGGTATTTAACCATGCAAGGATCTCGTATCTGGATGATAAAAGTTAAATACTTAACAAAGAAACTCCAGCAATGGCGACAAACCCAGCTTTCACTAACTTTGTCCGTGTTCCCACAGTAAACTATCAACATATATTTATCTTTTTTGCCACCTAAAAAGTTTCTGGCATAAAATCGTTATATTTAAATAAAATTACTGACTCCTAAATTAACGCTGAATACCTAAATAAAATGAATTTATTTACGCCTCGTCTGTTAAAAAATAGCATTTTTTAGAAGATGTCAATTTTCAAATTGATTCAATTTTCTGTTGTAGAAAAATGCAACTAACAAAACCGAAGATGGAAACTTCACACAAAAAGCATGTGAACCACGCGATGTTGTAAAACCAAATTTCAAAGAGCTATATCATTCGATAAGTGAAGCAAGTAAGTCACATTTTCAGCTTATCAACTAACCATGTTGATATGGGTCCCCTGTGTAGAAATAGACTAGAGTAGACCAACTACTCTGGTCTATTTCTGGTCTGGTCTATAGCGATGTGTTATTGCTGTGACATCTGTGTTTCTATAAGCCGCAGTAGCCTAGCCATCAGAAAAGACATGTGCAATAGTTGTCAGATACCATAACAAAACATTTTAATAGGCGTTACGTTGGAGTAAATATTAGCTAATGCTCCAGTATATAATCAAATAATCTGATTTTTTTTCAGATTTTCCACCAGCAAAAAATTCGGTTTGGTTGGTAATCGTATTCATATTACGTTATATTTCATGTAATGTCTAAGCTCTTGTTGAGGAGTTTTATCGTTGGAAGGTCGTCATTACTATGTCCACTGTTATAAATTGGGAATCCATACTTAAATATTTTAATTGCGAAATTCTGTCTGTCGGTTTGTCTATGTACCTGTCTGTTTCTCTTTCACGGCTTATCCGCTGAATTGATTTTGTTGAAATTTTATGAGCCTAAAAACTCGGGTTCAAGTCTAGTCTATTTTTGGACCCCCAAAGCACTATAGCAAGGATGCAAGTTTCTATGAAAATCGTATTTATTCTACGTTGGTGTAACTCATTCAGTCAGGCGAGTATTTTGACAGGATGGATGAGGTATTCAATTACTGTCCCAAGTTATAAGTTTTGTAGTTCAGATATTATAGTCATAACAATGCTGAGTATCAATAAATAGTCCATCTATCCGGAATGTACAATATCATTTAATATTGACCATCGTCAGCTGGTACTTGAAATTAATCATAAATCTCAACCAGACCAATTCTACAAATGTGAATGTTTGTTTGTCCATCAGGATTTCGAAAAATTTGAATTGAATGGCTAACATCAAATCTGCACATGATCAAGACTTTAGTCATTTCCAGCTTTATCGTTAAATGCTAAACCCTTTACGTTAGTAAGTTTACTTAGTATCCTCGTACAAAAAGTAAACTCTGGTAAACAAGTAAAGCAGCGGTAGCGCAAGCGAGTGAGTCCTCGTTAAGCTCTACCACCTAGCACTTATAATAAATTATCTTTAAATTTATTTATTTATTTACATAATACCAATATAGTGTAAAATTTCTAGAATGTCAAGAATATATTTGGGAGATGCGAAATCGAGAAGAAGAAGATGAACAAAACAATCAATGTGAGTAAATATTTTTTATCAAATCGAAAATGCATATACCAACTGTTACAGTCGTGTTCAGTACATCCAATAAAAGATATCAACCGAATAATAGCCTGGTTTAAATGAATTTTGGTTTTCATGTTATGGTAAATTTTGTCATTTTTACTCACACAGTGAAACTTTTGCTAAACCAAAAGTCATTTCAATCTCGGTATTTTTTATATATTTTGTAAAAATTAAGGTGTTTAAATGGGATGTTTGGATGAAGATAGGGTTTCTCAATAACATTGAAATTAAATATAAATTAACTAGAGCTACATAGTATGATACTAAATAGTAAAATAGGAATTTGTTTTGATGATTAACTGCGCTTTAGTTTTTACTACCCAAGGAGCAAAAAAGGGCAACTTCATTAGCGCAGCGGGAGGTAAGTCATCGCTTTTCGTCCGAATAGTAATCATTTCTCATTTTAATTTAAATATAAAGCCAAACTGTCTGTGCTACTAGACAAGTTCCTGGTGGTAAATGATAAATAATGCATCGTCAGTCTGAAGCTGAGTTAACAAAGCTTTTTAAGAAAATGTACCTTCTACACCGTAGTATGTAAATAATTATCGCCATAATAAAAAGTATATTTACACCTGTATCCCCGAAAATTTAGGCAGCGAAACAACCCACGGCTTGCCGAAAACAACTTCCAATTGTAGTCTCTTGTGGTAAGAAAAGCAACGTTAAGGTTACATGAATAAAATTTCACGTCTTGTCTTCAATCGCCTGTGTGGTCTAGTACACCATCAACACCAATACCGGACGTATTGGTGTTGACTGCAGGAGCTTCTAGGTTCGATTAACGTGTTAAAGAAATTAAAATCTGTAAAAGTACAAGATTACCCAAAATGGAATAAGTGCCGATACGTTTGACACATATCACTTCGTGGTATTAAAATGTATTTTCGGTTAACCGCAGGTGCCGAGGTATAAATCTGTCTATCTCTTGTGATTTCTCTGTGACGCGTGTTGAAAATAGTTTTTTTATATACCTTTAAGCCTTATGGCAAGGACATATAGCTATATTTTTTTAAAGTTTTTAGCTTTGGCGTAAGCGTTTTCCATTAGTCAAGTTAGGTTAAACGATTTATAAAAATCGAGCTTGAATTTTTCAAAAACAGTCACTAGACATCATAGAAAGAGAATATCTTGAGTAAAGCGGTGACTGATTTCCTAACTTAATCTCAATTATTGAGCTTTGGGAGCAACGAGGAAACCCGCGTCATACAATTATTTTTAATGTCTTCATTTGTGTAAAATTGTTCAAAATACCAATTTTACTCAATACGTACTTGAAGTTCAATAACTGTAAAAAAAACAGCGACCATCTTTTTTGTATGTTGTATCATTGAAAATATGTTTTCAGGTAGATTATTTTGGATGCATCAAATGATACTAGGAAAAGTACCAAGTTCTTTCTTTGCTTTTCCCGTAATATTTGCTGGAAGAGTTGCTATGACCGGCGAATTTCCTCATATGGTAACATTTGAATATATTGTTATTTAAAACTTAAGAAAACCAATTTTAATTTTAATAAAAGACGAACACTAAGAACTTGATGGATCTGAAAGAATTACAACTGATATGAATGAAATATAAATATTTACGAAGCTTATAAACAAACCAAAATTTTCTTTGATCACCTCTGTCTGTGGTCTAATGGTATGGATCTGACGTTCGATCCGGATCAGGCAACTTAAGCAAGCGTCTTAATTTCCTAATAAAAATTAAGTTACGGTTGAACGGATAAGAGCCTTATAGCGATAGATGACTCACCTAACACATGATAAAAAAATTACCTTCGGCTAAATGTGGGTGCCCTGATAGTATTCCTAAATGTCCTTTCTGCAATACTAGCTTACTTTTAAAAGTGCTTACTAATAAAAATGTGTTGGAAAAGATTGAGAACCTCCTACTTTTTTTAAAGTTGGTTGAAAATCTAATATTTTTTGGAGTACTATACTCAGTTCTTTCATAGTACTAAGAAATAGTAGTTAAGAAATACTAAAGTTTTAAAAACCCAAGCTACATTTTCGTATCTCATCATTACCATAACTGGTATCTACAGTCGACGAGTATTTTCGACGACGAATCCGTCTTAGTTTTTAAAAGACTGCTTTAGAAGGAGGATAATGTTTTCTGAGAGAAATGTGTGTCTGTATGTCCATTTATTTGGCATGCCTTACATCCCAAACAACGAAACGGTTTTTGACTATGAGGTGTCGTTAGATTTTTAAGAATTCTGGTAATGAAATACGCAATACAAATTTTTAAAATGACACCCGTTATTTCAAGAAAAGGGATAAATGATTATCTTGCGAAATCAAAATGGCTATCAAATGTAAGCAATATGGGTGTCAAATAAATGTGAAAGCTAGGAAAAAGACCATTTCTAAAATATAGGCATCATATTATGTTCAATGGCGGTTGTTATTTGCTGGTGGATTTTTGTTTCTTTTTTACTTTTCAATCAGAATCAGAATAATCTTTATTCACTTGAACCATAAGTAGTATTTGTGCGCGTCGACATTTTTATAAACTACCACCGGATTGGAATCGCGGCTTCACACTGAGAAGATCCGACGAAAGCAACTCAGCGGGCTTGTCTATTTTCAATAATAATATGTACAATATAAACAACAAAAATACAAATTACAATCAAATTTTAACTTAAATAAAAGGTACAACAAATCACATTACAAATTGCAGTGGGAGATTGAAATCTCTATCCCCAAGCATGTTCATCTTCCAAATACTCTGAGACCGTATAATAGCCTTTTTGACACAATTTTACTTTTATACATTTTTTAAACTTATTTAAAGGTAGATCTCTAATACCGATGGGCAGCTTATTGTAAAAACATATACATTGACCGAAAAAGGATTTGCTAATTTTATGAAGACGAGTTTTGTATACGGCTAGATTATTTTTATCCCTCGTATTTACATTGTGAACATCACATTTTTTGTAAATATACATAGTTTTTTTTAACATACATTAAATTCTCATAAATGTATTGAGAACTAAATGTTAAAATATTTGTATGAAATGAAAGTAAATCTTTTTTTTATGATACTTGAAGGCAAACAAGCAGATGGATTTCCTGATGGTAAGAAATTCACGTCGTTTAGAGACACCAAAGGTGGTAATGATTCGTTGCCAACCTGAGCCTTGAATGTCAGGACTCGAGCAAAAGCAATTAGGGCGAGTCGCTGCGAAACTCTAACACCTAGTTAGATGTCACGGTGTTAGTGCAGGTAAGCCTATGCTCGCCTCTTACGAGCTGCCTGGCAGGAAGGCAGATAGTCTATTCTGCAAAGGAGCCTGGACCAACACGGGTAAAATCTAGTAACTTTACAAAACACACACAACTTTACAAAATAATATTAATGATTTTGAAATTCCAGGGTGCCTTAGGATGGCCAGCTAAAGATCCCTCCAAAGATTGGATCTTCAAATGTGGAAGTTCTCTGATCAGTCACAAGTTTTTGGTAACTGCTGCTCACTGTTCCCAACTGTCAGAAAAGAACACCGATGTCTTAAGGTTTAAGCCGGAAGTAGTTGTTCTTGGAATAGACGATATTACAGATAACGAAGTGAGTACTGAATAATTAAATTTTGAATTTGTTTATTTGCTTGATTTTGTTTATTTGGAATCTGATTTATTTTAAAAAAGCTACCTTTTGTACTAACTCTTTATTCTCTTTCTTACTCGTCGTAAAAGACGATTGTAGTCTTACCGTCACTAACATCGTGACATCTGACTATGTAGTAGGTGGTAGTCTTGGTAAGTATTTTGATTGGTAATTTAATCAAAACTTATTATATTTCAACAATCGAATGGTAGAGCATAAAGTTTAGCATTAGGTACTTGCTTCTTTCATACTCAACCGTAGAGATAGCCGCGGACGACCGCTGACCCGGGTTCTATAGAACATGAGAGCCGCTGCCCTATCTTTTGATATTAAATTGTATATGAAGTATTAGTATTATTCATAATAACAAACAGAAGTAAGTGTAATACAATATTAATGTAAGGGCTCTGTTACACGTTACTAAATAAATATTCTGTTAAATGTTACACAACTTAAACGTTGTTTTACGTTGTTTTAAACGTTGTTGTCCCACGAACAGGAATTTTGGTAATTCGAAACAAAAATTCAAAGAGAGTTTTTACGCAATTTTGAATTTCGTATTAATATTTCGCATAACTTTGCTGAAGTGCACAAGTGAAGCCTTCATGAAAAAAAAAAACAGTTTCCAGCGTATTTTCTCGTTGCCGCCAAATTTCATTAAGTTAACTCTTCACTTTCACTTCACTGTCACTTTAGACAAGTGTCTGACATGACTTTCTATGGCGATTTATGACTAATTTTGAATAGTTTTAGTCCGATTTTGCCAAATGGAGTAATATAGATATAACTAATGACAAATACTAAAGCCATAAAAACTTAAAAAAATATAAAAAAATAAATTAGAAGGATTTTTTTGTTGAATGTTTAACAAAGTATTTGCTGTTTTTTTTATAACATTATTTTTTTCATCGCTTATACTAATATATAACAATAAAAAATAACGAAATTCATTTAATTAAAAAATAATAAAAAACAAGCAAACTAATCTGAAAAATATTTATTCACACAAAACAAATTCATGTGACAGGAGTAGCTACGTCACTACAGCTGGACACGAGGGCAATAACCACTGTTCTTTCACTTTTCGCTTTACATTGCTTATTTTAAAAATAAAACATATCACTAAAACTCATAGTTTTAATTAGCACAAAAAACAATCGTTCTGATTTAGAGAAAGTGTAGTAACAACATCTCTATGTTTATCAGGACGCTATACCTTCCTTGCAACCTGTATTAAAATAATATCTAAGTTTACCGAATGTTCATCCGAATTGTGTCAAAGAAAGAAATAAACTTTAATTTTAAGGCATAGCGATGAAAATATAATATAATCTAACCAATTAAAGAGAGTCGTAGCAAGTTACTTAGCTTATTTTTTTTAAATTTTAGTCTGACAACATTCGTGGTGCATTACCCATCAAGCAAATCATTGTCCACCCGGAGTACAGATCACCGAAGAGGTACAACGATATTGCTCTGATTGAAATGGAGCAACCATTAGTGTTTCATCCTAACGTGCAACCAGCGTGTATATCGAAAACTGCTGATCGGCATATGATAGGCAAGGAGGTGTCTTGGAGCGGTTGGGGGAGGACTGAAAATGGTAATTATTAATAACGTGTTAATTTTGACCGTATTGGTCTAGTCGCCTTCGTAGAATGCCTATAAACGTACAGTTTTCTCATCACAATTGATAGAAGTTTTCTCCTCTTTTGAGATGGTAGGTACTTAGGTGGTTCTAGCAACAACTTTTTGCAATAAGACACCCAGGTTATTAACACCGCATTTTTCGTTCATGTTAATATAAAGTCTATGCTTACCAATATCGTGTTCAGATATATAAGTCGCCTCTGTGGTCTAGCGGTCCAGCGTCGGACTTGACTTCTAGAGGACCCGGGTTCGATCCCCGGGTCGGGCAAAAAGTAACTGAACTAAACTAGAAAATATGTATTTCCAATTTTCTAATAAATATATCTTTACCCGGGATTGGATATGTGCCCGTTTGGCGATAGTCTTGCCACTTATCACATTGACTTGGTGTCTTCGGCTAGTAGTGAGTGCCCTAGTTGTGCCGCTTCCTATCTCTCTGTAAAAATGTGCGTGAAGATACTTTTATACAGTAAATTATTACTCCAAACTACGGTTGTTGACAACCATCAGTCTTTGATGTTAGCGACGTGTTTCTTACTATCTAGAATCCGTTTTTTATATTGCCATTCAAATTAGTTACTGATTTAAGGCTAAATTTTAAAGATAATATTAATTTATAAGAATTTAAATCAGGGAGTCTGTGTGTGGAATTATACAAAAAAAAATACCTCATACCTCATGGTAGAGTAATACTAAATATCATGATGGTGTCTGTCATTTGTTTAATAACTTCAGGTATGTAAGAGTATTTTAAATATTCTTTCATTTACAACTTGTAAGTGTGAAAAAAATTTTGCACACATTTTTACAAGTATTATATACATATTACATTATATTTTAGTATCTTGGCAAAAATACAAACATATAAACAGCCAAGTAAGTAAATGTATTGGAGTAAAAAAGGGGCAGTTATTCCTGAGATATGGCTTAAGCGCCACTCGCTCCACTACGGAGCCCACTTAAGTCTGACGTTCTCTACTTTTTTCTAGGCGAGTCAAAAACAATACTGCGAACTGCCAACCTCAACATAATAAAGTCTCGAACTTGCAACCACATCCTGAATAGGTACAGGAGTCGTAACTGGCGTGGGTTCGCACATAGCCAAATTTGCGCTGGTACACTACCTGGAGGAAATTATTCTTGCCAGGTATCCAAGTATTTACTATAAAACATAATTTAAGATTTTAGTTACTTTTAAAAGAACAAATCAACAATTTGTTAAAAGATAAACCTAGGTTTCTTGGCGGTTTCTAGATGACGTTGGCCGGGGTTGGTATCATAGGCTTACACTTATAACACGCGTTTATTACATATATATTAAATATTAAAATATACCCCTTGGAAAGTTACACAAATTGAATCTAACCCCAAAGTAAGCAAATTATATACTTGTGTTATGGGTGTTAGATACTAATACATAGAAATACTTCAATAGATACCAGAATAAATTTAATAAACACCCAGACCCGGAAATGAAGACATCTTAATGTTCATTACACAAATACCTGCCCCGTCGGGAATCAAACCCGAGCCTCGCGGTTGATAGGTGTAGTTAGACATGTACGCTAGCCACTCGACCAACGAGGCGGTCAATATTTATTATATTGGTAAATATCTACATCTACAGTATAATAATAAAAAATAAATGAATTATATTATACAGGCTTAATGGAAATGTGTCCCGATCCCGTTGAGGGGGAGTAGATGAGGTCACTAGCTAACTAATTACCCATGAGTATGCGCGGAAAAAGTGAACCAATCACGAGTTATATTTTTTTCCTTTTTTTAAAAAAAATAGGGTAATACAACTTTCAAAGCAAGATTTAAAAAAAACTACGGCGTATTTTAGTATAATTAGTTATTATCCAGTTACAGCTTACTCCAGTACATTATAAAACACAATAAAATAAATAAAAACATTCATAGT
>NJDC01001410.1:48872-87414 GCA_002245475.1 Calephelis virginiensis
TAATAATAATTATCTCTGGACAAGTTACACAAATTTAATCTTGCCCCAAAGTAAGCAAATTATATGCTTGTGTTATGGGTGTTTGTCAACGATACCAATACATAGAAATACTTAAATATATACCAGAATAAACTTAATAAACACCCAGACCCGGAAATACAGATGTCTACATGTTCATCACACAAATGCCTGCCCCCGTCGGGAATCGAACCCGAGCCTCGCGGTTAGTCGGTGTAGTTAGGCGTGTACGCTAGCAACTTGACCAACGAGGTCGGCCTGATCGGAGCATGACATAGTTATAATGGCGACAGGGTAAAGCGGTAGACCCCTGCCCGGGCAACTTCCTGCACAGCGCTCTATCAGCATTGGAAAATCATTTATTTATTTAATGGTAAACTACAGCAGCTAACAAGCACACAGCTCTTCTGATAAGAGACAACCTTGTCCTATGACACCATATAAGTTATAAGCACGTCTCTGTTCAAAGTCACTTGTCATGCCTATTGTGCTAGTCTATCGGCTACCTTACCCTCCAGCTTATATCCCTGGTGGCAGGAATAGGTAAAAAAAAGTGTCTTCACGCCCATATCCCTGAAGAGGTATACAGAGGCACAACCGCCGAAGACACTATGCTCCACAATGTGATAGGTGGCAAGCCAATATTTTCAATCCCGAATAATGTTTTTTGTTAAAAATTGGTAAAAACCAAATTTTCTTCTTGTTGCCCGACCTGGGAATCGAACCCGGAACGTCATGTAGTCAAGTCCATCACCTGGGCCACTAGACCACAGAGGCGATTAGGCAATTAGATTATTGAATAGGTAAGGTGTTGGATAAGTACCCAGCTTTACACAGAAATCTATTACAAGTGTTAAGTACAAGTGTTAGTAACGATCTATTTAACCTATGCTCGTTTCTTCCTAGTTTCTTGGCAGGGATGTGGATGGCCTATTGTACGTACTGGTATCGGACAGAGTCTGTCTTCGACCAACTTTTGTCTCCATCGAGACAAAAGATGGTCGTAGGTTTTTCCATAACTATTGATTTTCGTTTTGATATTAAGTGAAATTAGTCAATTTTGGTGGAATTTTGTACAATATTGTACATTGAAAGTGCGAAAATGAAATAATCTTGGAGATATTAACATATGGTGTATTTTGTCGTTGCCGCCAAATCTCACTACACGAGCTTGAGTAATGAAGGGTGGCCTTATTACTTAAGCTCGTGTAGTGATATACCGAAGACCCTGACATGACTAATGACTAATTACAATTGAATCCCGATTTTGGTAAATTTGAAGCAAATTTTTACTTGAACAATGGCAAACTAATAACGCGAAGGCCTAAACCTTATTAAAGGTAAAGAAGGTATCGGACAAAGAAGATTTTTCGACTTACTTGCTTCACTTATTCTTCGTCCTCGAGTAAAAAAATTCGGCGTCGGTGGCATTATTGATGGACAAGGATTAGGTGCTTCAGTTGTTTGAACAGTCACATTTTGGATATACTGTAATTAAAATAAAACATTAGGTATTATAGAAAGGCATTTCAGTATCTGGCACCATCGCTTACAAAACCACAAACCATTTCCAGAGCACAAACAAAGATAAAACCAAAACCAACCAAAGCTGTTAGTAGTCCTATTTTATTGGTTTTTCTTGATGAACAAAATAAAACTACTAAACCAGAGACAAGAAAAATAATTTGGGTGAGTTACAAAGACATATTCAAAATAATTGTTTTTAATTTCTCGTTGTTTTTTTATTTATCCTACCCCACACGAACTCATTCAGTTATTAGGATAAAAAAGCTACTGTCTGTACAGTCGGTTTACTGACGATAGTTGAACATGATAATCTAATCCTATCCAAAACAAATGTTTAGACTTTGTTCGGACTATTTAGTAGATGGTTTATGTGAAGTTTGCTTAAAATCGGTCAAGCAATTCTTCATTTATCATACTTTTTGTATCAAATTAATTCAATCAATGGCGGATCATTTTGTTAAGGGGTATTTTTCAGTCAAATTGAAACTTTTTTCAGATTTTGTGTTATGTCATTCATGCGGTCATATACCTATGTAGCGATGTAAGTATCGGACCGGTATCATATACATTTATTTCTATGGAAAAATGAGCATTGAAATAAACAAAGGACAAAAAAAATCTTGGGGATTTATAATATGTATTAAAATATCTAAGAAATAAATATTTCCTAATGTTATATATCCCATAAGGAATTTTTCACAAGTAAGGTTTTGTAGTAGGTACAAAAATAAAAACAAAATTAAAGACATTCAATAACCCGCAACAAAACCTTCATTTTCAACATCACGTAAGGTATTAAACAAAAAAAAGCATTAAAAAAGATATTAAACAAAAAAAGGAGACATGCAGATACACATAAATACACACAGAGACACGTCAATCGTATAAAATCCCTTTTTTCTGGCGGGGGTTAAAAAGGAATTGTTTATAAAATATTTATGTCTATCTACAATAATATACATGCTGGTCATACGAAATATGATGTCATTTATCGGTTCTTAGTGTAGTACTTATTTACTTACGGCCAATATTAATAATTAATCCTAATTCAAAACTTGCTGTCCAAGATTGATATTTTGATCTGTTTTTATGTTATAGCTTGCCAATAACAAATCTGTGGACATGATAAATATGGCAATTAGATATAGAAAAGGCCAGCGGATACGCAGCTATATAGATTGCTTGAAATCCATCTTTAGAGATACATTATTAATATTGGCCGTTAGACATTAAACATTAAATCTAACACCCGGTCACAGAAATGCAACGCACCTATAATATATATGATATTTAGACAGGCCACCTTTGTCTCTTGCTATTAGAAGAGTTGTACGCTTGATTGCTGTATCACATTTTGTAAAAAAGTGGTGAAACTTACTGGTATGAACGTTGGATATGGTCGAGTAACTGGTTCAGGTGGGTCTTCTCCCCATACCCAAGAACGTTTTTGCTGAAAAAAATTACGACGTTAGATATTTCGATTTTAGTATAATTATAAATCACTGCACGGAATGTCCTAAAGATACTATGGGGACCCCCGCGGTAAAAGTACCGTAAAAAGTAATAAATTCGCTGCTCGTTTTTCCCCGTGTTGGTCCGGGCTTCTTTGCAAAATAGACGATCTATTTTCCTGCCAGGCAACTCGTAAAAGGCGAGCGAAGGCTTTACCATCACTAACACCGTGACAACTGACTAGGTGGTAGAGTTTCGCAATGACTTGCCCGTATTCGTACCACCGCCTTCTCTGTTCCTGCTGTCATGTCAGTGCTTGCCATTGACGTGTTCTGGTTAGGAGGATAAGGTAACCGGTAAAGTTACTTTTGCTCGACGCCTAACATCCAGGCTTCCAGTAAGCTACGCACCATTACCACCTTTGAATCTTTAGGTGGCGTAAATTTCTTACCATCAGGAAATTCGTCTGCTTATTTGCCTTCCAATATCATAAAAAAATCGTGAGTCCATAACTAACGTTTCACAATGGACTTACAATCTACCGTGTTTTTAGAGAACGGCAGTCTTACTCACAGCTCGTTAGTGCTAACCTACGGACGGTTTTGGTCGACGAGTTGAGTATAAGATGTACTTAGCAAACATAACGAGCCGGACTTGTCAGTATTTATAACTGTGATATTATAATATATATTACCATATAAACACCGACGAGTCATTAAACTGTGGTATTGGCTCATGTAAAGGCATTATTGAATCTAACTCTCAAAAACGTTAAAATAACTATTCACCCACAAGTAAATGTTTAAAGATTTTTTTGTCTAGCTTATGCTCTATTAAAGGCTTTTGAAGTTATCTTTTTGTTTTTCTTTCACCTTTCAGTATTGAATCTTTTTGTTATATCAATAGACACTGTTGTTAGTTTTAAAGTTCGTTTCTTTGATCCGTTCATTCCATTTCCTTTCTTATTTACTTAATAAACGTTTTCTCCTCCATTGAGTATCGCGGTTTGCCTTTTTTGACGGAAACCTTCAAAGTGTCAGCTTATTCAAAGAAATCGAAGTGCTCAAAAAGTGATATTATGATTATATTGAAATTAAAAAAAAAAGCTGCCCGGGATTAGATTAAAGCCCAGTTGACTAAAAATATTTCACCTATCACAATGAATGAACGATTATTTTCAGTTTTATTTAAAATAATGGGTGCAGGAATTTGTGAGATGAACATTTAGGTATATTTATGTCTAGGTTTGGGTGTCTATTAAATGTACTCTGGTATCAATATACAATCTAGTATACAATCTGGTATCATAATACAAATATAGATATAATTTCAAATCGATTTACCGGCAAAAGGGTATGTGACATTTTTTACTTGAAAGAAAGTGTTGGTTTTAAAATGCAAAAGGGCATGCTCCGCTGGTGCGGTCTTGTGGAAATAATGACAGATGAAAGATTGACAAAGCAGATATACAATGCAAATCTGGATGGATGTAGGTACCCGGGAGACCAAGGTTGACATTCAACGATCAGGTCACTCGGATATTATCCGAGGGTGGTGTCAAGAGTCTCCGAAACCGACGTGTTTGAATGAAACGGGGAATGAATGTGAAGGAAGCAAGACAGATTTGCCAGGGTCGTGAGGTCTAGTACTCGATACTCTCTGCCTACCCGTAAGGAACTTGTCGTGAATATGTGTATATTATTTTTGTGTATAATCGAATGACCACATAATTATATAAATATCGGTGAAACAATCACTCAGCTTTTCTTACACTTTTCGTTATCTCAACTACACAATCATATTTTTGGATTTATCGAAATATGCTTTTTATTAACAGTGTCACTCGAATGTGACGTCATGCTCGAGAGCATTGTATACATCACACAAGAATTTCGTTTGATAGCTATATTGAAAGTTGTGAGTAATTTCACTTCAAAAGGTGCTTTAAATTGCATAGAATAATTATTAATTTTTTTTAATAAATTGAAACTTTTATAATGGGTTCACCTACTCATCTTTGAATTATTATGAAACAGGTGAAACCTGATGTACTTAAATAATTTGTTAAAATAATATCCGTCCACATTGACAGCTACAGAAGTTCCAGACGACTGTATACATTGGTTCAAATCTGTCTGGACCACAGATTTAATCCAAATGATATGGTAATTGGAAGATGGAAACAAAATTTAGTTTGTTGGAAGGCATGTTTACAACCATCTGGTACGGGCCTTATAATCAAGCAATCTTCTATGTATTCTATCAAAAAAGGCAAGTTTTGGTATATTTGAAGGTAATCATAATTATCAATTTTACTTGCAAATTGAAAATCTCAATTATCTTCAAGTCAACTCTTATCGAGTTTCCCGTAAATGCCTAAGGGCCCACACATGGACTATCTTAGAAATCACATCCAGGCTTGAGATTTTTAGTTCTGATGTGATAGTTACGACTACACAACAAAACGTAAGCATACGGCTTAAAATCATGATCAAGGTTTAGCACATTAACCCTTTCTTTAACAATCATAGATCATTAGTAGGTAGGCAGAGGCAGGGCAGCCACGACTAGCCGAAGACACAAAGTCCCACTATGTGACCCTATAGCCAACTGGCCACATATCCAATCCCAAGCAACATGTTTCAAATCCAAGTTCCTTTTTGTTGCTCAACCTGACATTCGAACCCAGAACCTCATGCAGTCAAGTTCAACAACTGAACCGCTAGACCATAGATTAATAATAAGACATGTAAATAGACGGCGTGTATTTTTATTGAATTGGTTAGAAATATATACGCAGTCGGTTCTTTTTACCAACTCTGCCAATAATAACATCCGTTAACGTAATCACTTTATGATAATTGTTCTTCGAAGCATAATAATATCTTTAAGAAACGTAATACACTAGATGGTAGATGACGCAAGTGTATTATTTATTAAACCTATGATTTTATACTTAAAAGTTTAAAATCATAGGTTTATTATTATTGCCCCGTGTATTTTGCCCCGTGGGTACACGTATTTAAACTAAACACCTATTAAAACCCCGTTACTATGCACTCCCGCTGTAACTCGTTTAGATATCAGGATAAAAAGTAGCCTAACTACTCTTCAGTCATCTATCTATATTCATAGTGGGCCATTACACGATATTTGTTATGTCAGTTTTACCACAGTCACTGAATTAGGTTTGAATGATGGTACTACCACTTTCCACATTACGCTTTCCTTCAGACAATTCAATGTATGGAATAAAACCATTAAGATATGTCACTACTGGCTACATTCTTAACAAAGATCCAATCTCATATCCAAATACAATCAGTATTTGGATATTTTCGCCTGCCTCTCTTTCATAGT
Organism: Calephelis virginiensis; assembly: GCA_002245475.1. Taxonomy (NCBI): domain Eukaryota; kingdom Metazoa; phylum Arthropoda; class Insecta; order Lepidoptera; family Riodinidae; genus Calephelis; species Calephelis virginiensis. Next base: position 55,230 of record NJDC01001410.1, read on the forward strand.
CATAAGTCGTCAATAAATCATGTCAGGGTCTTGGGTAAAGCGGTGGCCTCGTTACTTAAGCTCATATTATTGTGTAATTTGGCGGCAATGAGGAAATACACGATACGCTAACTTCTTCATAATTATTTCATCTGGGCACTCTTTTTCACTGAACAAAATTGTACAAAATGCCACCAAAATTGACTAATTTCAGTCAATATAAACACAAAATTCAGTAATTATGAAAAAACCATATTTTCTTTCGATGACACCAAAACTCCATCACACAGTTAAAAAGTACGCGTTGCTTATGGAAATCACATAGTTTAAGTGTAATGTCGAAGATCGGGATTGTTTCGGGATTTTTAACCTTTTGTGAAAGTTTACTAGCCTATTTTCAAAAGTCGAACATAATTACGACGTGAAGTTTTTTCATGGCTGAAGAGAAATAGCAAGCACGTCTCTTCCCTGATGGTAAGAAATAACAGCATGTTCTAGGTACGTCGCTGACCTGTGGCCAGTTTGTCAGATCAATTGTGCAAGTCTTCAGACTTTATTTCCCCTCCAGTCCGGAACATGGCATGGTCATAATGGCAGCAAGGAATTTGCTCGCCTCTTACGAGCTGCTGAAAGGCGGTGGATGGTCTATTCTGCACAGAAGACCGGGATCCGTTGTATTGGTATCAACGGTAACATTACTATTTTTTTATCAAAGAATATTTCGCACGTTTAAAAATAAAGAGCAATAAATTCAATTTTACATTTTTTGACATTTCATCGCAAATAACTTGACGGGATTAATATCGTGATTAAAACTTCCGTATTGATGCGAGGTTGGTTTCGTCAACAACAACAACAGCAACAGCAACAGCAACAACAACAACAACAACAACAATTAACAATAACCACTACACTTACGTTCTGCCAGGTTAGAAAATTTATCGTTGATTCTGCATAGATAATCCAAAATCACAGGCCTTCCAATTATGTAGCCTTTTTGGACCCTGTAGTGCCAGGCGACGAACAGGGCTATACACTCTGCCTATCGCAAATGGCGTCTACAAGGAGGTTAAGGCTGTGAGTCGACTGATCCAGGGATCAGTTGGCTTAAAAAGCAGCCCGGGATGTAAAGCATCATTGCACGGAGTACCTTAGTGCTGACAAAAGAAGACTAGGCCTTCTTCTATATGAGCCTGCGGATAAAGGTGAGTATGACTGCGGTGCGTTCTTTGCAGCTCCCACGATTGCCCGATACGCGCAGAGGATGACCACTTGTTGGTTTTAGCTTGTAGGAGTCCGACATAACTTGGTCACTCGCCGTCGAATTAGTCGGTCGTATAGCGTTCCTTGTAAAATATAATTTGACTAATATACGTAATACGATACATATTATTTAATGTCATTGTTTTTATATCGATCTTCAAGCCGTGACCCCCAATATTTCAATGCAACAAAAATCTTTTTATTTGTACTACCTTGGGCCTTGCATAGATTCAATATTTTCCTGCTACGTGTCTGTTATTAATGTGCGAATTTAGTATTGTATGTGGTAATTACCAACCTTGAAGCGTTCATGTTTAACATCAACTGCTTACTATTTTTACTTGAACCGGTTATCCTCAACAGTGTTAAAGTGAGGTAGAAATGTATGGATGATAAATATTTATTCACTTAACTAGAATTCATTTTCTTGTAGAAATGTGACGACCCTATCAACCCTATCAAATTTTGATTTCTAGGCTATTAAAGCGGTATGACTGTACTGTCAGTCAAATTAAGTCATAGTCAATCAACATCAGTGTTCGCCACTGTGCTGTTTCGATTTGAAGTATAGTAACATACCAGAAGAAGTGAAGTAACTAACAACACCTTCACCAGCGTACAATAGAGTTTCAAACGAATTTTCATTCCCCGTACTCCAACTAGTACGTTGGAGGCTATTTTTTAAAAAGCCTTTAATTGAACTTTGTTCGTTAACTATATGCATCCATAGTTTAATCAGAAGCGGTCCAAAGTTTATTTTATCTAATAGACTTTCGTATTTATTATATTAATTTCAATACTAACATTATTGGTATGGAATTTAACATTACGTTAATTCTTTACTACATCAAAAAAGTAAATAATAATTTAACAATCGTTTTTTTTTATACTGGAAGACAAAGAAGCAGACTTATTTCCTGATGGTAGTAAATTCACGCCGCCTAGAGACACCAAAGGTAGTAATGGTGCGTTGCCAACCTGAGGCCAGGATCTTAGGCCTCGAGCAAAAGTAAGTTTACCGGCTACATTATCCTCCGAACCGGAACACGTCAACTGCAGGAATAGGTAAGGCGGTGAAACCAATCCGGACGAGTCGCTGCGAAACTCTACCACCGTGACGTAAAGTTTATGCTCGCCTTTTACGAGCTGCTTGGTAGAAAGGCAGACGGTCTATTCTGCAAAGAAGCCCGGACCAATGCGAATCCTAACTCCAATTTCCTAACATTTATCTAAGTAGATAAAAAATACGTATCATTAAGAAACAACTTAGAAACAGTTTGTCGGATCTTGTGTAAATTTGAGCGAAACCATTTAATTAATATTACCTACCGCACAAAAAAGGCTCATCAAAATTCATTAAATAACTGCATTTCAAACAAAAAATAAACACAAGGGCGAATTAACAACCTTTTCTTTTCTGGAGTTGGTTCAAAAGGCGAAATTATTGCCTATGGGAGTTTTTCATCAATCTACCTTTAAGCCAATAGAAAATGCGATGGTCTATGAAAATTTGAAATTCAGCTTTCATTTTTTTAATTAACTCCCTACAAGAAGACTCTTATTAATCTGGACGTAGGTTTGTGCTATTTTTTTGCATGTTTATTACGCAATTACTCCACCATTAGAGATTCGTAAGGTAAGCAAGGTAAGCCATAAGTCAAAATAGGTCCCAATAAATTCGATCAATAAATTAAAATGCACCTTGATGAAGTGGTAATGAAATAAAGTAGGTTTTATGTTGCAGTTTTGCTGCTCTCAAATTATTTATTAAAACTTCACTCCGCTAAATATATTTAATAAATAATAACCATTTTGTCTGAGTTAGTATCTTATCTTTAGAATTAATATTTTGGGAATATATTCGAATACAAAATTTTGCAAATCTCATTAAATTTAGCCAAAATTACTAAAAAATATTTTAAAAGTATCTTACCAATTTCCTCCATCTGTATTGCGCTGATTCTTCAGTTACCACTGATACTGCTGTAAAAAACGAATTCTGTAAGTTCAACACAATATTTTTTAAAATAAAGTACAACAAAGTTTTAAAAAATACCTATTAACACAAAAATGAAAGCAATTCCAGACATCCTAGCTGTAAAAATCACTTGAATGTCACTGGTATACAAAACAGTTCACTATTTTACGTGCACTCTAGATGTGCTTTGTTATTATTTTATTCTTTTAATCCATTACCGACTTAATATTAGATTCAGATAAATAAAAAACTTAAAACTAAGGTCTACTTAGAGATTTAATCACTTTTTTAAATTTCACTGACTCTATGATCACTTTATCCATACTTTATCTTGTAGTACTTTTGACACATTTTCACACATTCAATCTCAACACCGCTCAATATTATTTATTTTTGTTTCATACTCATAAGTTTATGAAACATTCTGACCAAACAAATAACCCGTAACCGGTTTATTCTGGGTGAGCGTCTTATATCGTAAACTTTATCACAATTATTTTTAATCACTCACTAACTATTTTATTTTGGCTTGAAACAACGTTTTGAAAACTAGTTTTTAATATTTTTCTTCCATTCCTTGACTGTTTTCACTTAATACAAAAATAAGACTATCAGTTACGAAGTCTTGCCAAGAACTGTGAATACGTTTGGTCACTATTGAAAATAGGTGATGCTATAAAGGGGAATAACCGGAAAACTAGTTAATAAAGTTGAACATTTAATAAAAATAATTCCATATAGAGACAACCATTGAAGAGAAAATACATTAATCATAATTAGTATCACTCAATGTGCAATATTATGGACTAGCTATTGCCCATGGCGCTACCCGCGTGGTTAATGATCACACAGGAACATGTTTTCAAAATAAAAACTATCCTATGAGTTAATCCAAGTTACCCTATGTATGTGCCAAATTTCACGAAAATCAGTTTAACAGTTATTGCACGAAGAAGTAACAAACAATCACATCAAACTTTCGCATTTATAATATTAATAGGATGTTAGGTGATTAGTGATAGATGTTGTCGTAAAGGGTAATAATCGGAAAACTAGTTCAGTAAAAAAGTTGAATATTTGTTAAAAATGATTCCTTATAGTAAAAAGAATTCCATATAAAGACAATCATTGAAGAGACAATAAATGAATCATAATTAGTATCACTTAATGTACAATAGTATGAACTACTAGTTCCCTTACTTAGCATTTTCCGCGTGGTTAATGATCACACAAGAACATGTTTTCAGAATAAAAGCTATGCTATGTGTTAATCCAAGTTACCTTCTATGTATGTGCCAAATTTCATGAAAATCGGTTTGGCAGTTTTTGCGTGTTTTAACAAACAAACTTTCGCATTTAGAATATTAATAGAATGTGAAGTGATTATCTGCAAGGTGGTGTTAATAATTATGTTGTCAAATGGAATTCCAACATGAGACCATTTAATTGAAGCTCACAGCTCTATCTCAAAGAAGTACTCGAAGCACATAAGTGTTTCTAGAAAATCATTAGTGTTAGTCCGGGTCCTACTATGTAGAATAGGCTATATGTTCTTCTGTCAGGCAGCTCGAAAGAGGTGATCAATGATGAAATAGGTCATTATGCATAAAACCACTATATATAATCACTACACCCTGCCAACCTCTTCGGGAATATCTTTTTTAAGTAGAAAGGTGATGTTAGTAATTATGTGTTTTTTTATGATATTGGAAGGCAAACAAGCAGACAGATTTCTTGATAGTAAGAAATTCACGCCGCCGAGAGACACCAAAGGTAGTAATGGTGCGTTGCCAACCTGATACCAGGATGTTCGGCCTTGAGCAAAAGTAAGTTTACCGGCTACCTTATCCTCCAAACCAGAACACGTTATGACGTTATGGCGGCAGGAATTGGTAAGACGGTTGTACCCATCCAGGCGAGTCGCTACGAAACTCTACCATCTAGTCAGATGTCACGGTGTGAGTGATGGTAGACCTATGCTCGCCTTTTACGAGCTGCCTAGCAGGAAGGCAAATGATCTATTCTGCAAAGGAGCCCGGAACAACACGGGGATTGTGTGTTCAAATGAGATTCCAGTTCGAGATCATTGGATTTATAAATTGTAGTGGCAATAGTGAGACATAAGGAACTATGGTCGGATTCAGAGGTCCAGAACAAACTTTTATTCAAATAAATGAATTATATTTTTTCGACGGCTTTATAATTTTTTTATATTTAAGAGCAATGTAATGATGTTTGTACAAAGTACTGTAGGTAAAGGTAAAACAGAAAAAAAAGTCAAAGGAAAGGTTACTAGCCAGAATTTTAAGATTTTGTTTACGAAATCTTTAGTGTGGGGGACCCTCGTTTATGGAGACCCCGAGGCTTTCGCCCTGGTTCTCCTCCCTAAATCTGGCCCTGTAAGAAGCACCCGTGTTGATTCGGGTCTCATAGTCAGTAATCAGTAGAGTAAAACTGCAAGCAGCTCATAAGAGACGATCAAATTTTAAACACAACAATCACTAGTGGTATAATGTCCACAACACATCTAGGTTAGGGATGCAAACGATACATCGATGTTTTAAAACATCGAGGTATTGTCCATGTGCAGGTCCGTCATTCGTGTTTGTGCATTTTCACCAAATTATTTTTATTTACAAATTTTGTTATTCTTCCACTATTCATATGCTGGTACATTACAACTGTTTTATTTCAAATATAAGTATATGTCTGTTTCATTTTCAAAAACTTCGATATTATAACATCGATGTTTTTATTCACTATGTTAGATCCCTAGTCCAGGTTCGGATCCACGGTAGAACCTATTGTTGCCGCCATAATGATATTATGTTCAGATCACGATGATAGGGCTGTTGATAAACAACGATGCACCTCTATCGTGTATATAGGCCACGGTTCTGTCTAATCATCAGAAGATCCGTGTGATTGTTCGTTACCACATTAAACATGAGAATAGGGATTGGTAGTCCATCTTATATTTTAGCCGATCGAAATTATTAAAACCGTCCATTCTGTTTATGCTTTTCAAAAATTCTTGGTGCGTTTTTAATTAGTTTTGATTGTTCATAATAACAACCTAAAGAAAGACAAAGGAATAAGTATTTGGATTTATTAAAAGAAATTATTTTGTTTTCTTCTAATTTCTTATTTTTTATTCTAATGAGAAGTTGAAGTTCTGTGCCACCTATATTTGCAGACCATAGTGTGGAGCAAATTAATAATCTGCAATCTAGTTTATAGTTATAGTTTATAGTGACAACGTCTTATAATTCGATGGAGCCGGCTGCATGCACCATAAAACATGACTCATGCGGCGTTACCTCGCTCTGAGGCGTTCCATTTAAGGCTTAAAGTGCAAGCGAGAGCGCGGAACGAGCGATAAAGAGGCACAATAGGCCTCTGTTCTTATGACGTTGTCACGATAAACTATCGTCAGTAAACCGACTTTACATACAACCGCTTTTTTTAAACAAAGGGTTCGTCGGATCTCGAAACTCAGGTTAGTTTTCATACTTATTTTTATCATTTAATTAAGTAAGAGCAGTAAATCTTTAAATTAGAAAACAATTGTTCTGTTATACGTATCACTTATAATTTATTATTTTGTTGCAGTGAATAAGCGAAAACGGTAGGCTATTTACAAAATAATAAATTGTAAGTGATACGTACAACAGTACAAGTGTGTTTTCATTTAAATATATGAATATTTGGATGTTTCACCAAATGCCGACGATGGAAAATATCGAATATTGCTTTCATATAAAACTTCAAAAACTGGCCTAAAGTATTTTGATGGGTCTGATATTTTCTTAAAAAGATAGTAAGTAATTCGCAGATGGTCCCACATACATTTTATCAACATTTTTTTGTGAAATTGGAAGGCAAACAAGCAGATGGGTTTCCTGGTGGAAAAAAATTCGCGCCGCCTAGAGACTCCGATACTGGTAAAGGTGGGTTGCCAATCTTAGGCCGAATCCTACTAGCAGTATTGATGAGGTCGTCAAAATAAACGAAAAAGTATGCATTCATATTAATTTGAAATGAAGAAACATCTTTACTGTTACTGTTTTACTGTTTGTACTTTTAATTAACAATTTTACAAATAGCCTTTTAATTTATAAAATACGTTAATTTAAAAACAGTATAAGTTTAATTTTTAAAACAGTATAAGTGTTTCTAAATTTAAAAATATGAATATTTGGAAGTTTTACCAAGCGCCGACGATGAAAAATATCAAATCTATAAAAAAAGAGTGCATTAAAAGATGCAACTCAAAAACCAGTAATGGGATCATTATAAAATGAACACGAGACCACCTCAGAGTTATGACCTATCTTATTGAAAAAGAACTATCTAAATTGGATCGTAGCCGAGTACAAGCAAAAGAAATTATACAGCTGAATTGAGAACGTCCTCTTCTTATGGAAATAGCTTTTGCCTTGTTTTTTTAATAATGGGTTGCTACCTTCGTAGTCTAAACAACTACACCTGAATTTGTGGGCAAGCAGAGTGCTCACAGCAGACACAAGCCGAGAGAGATTCAAATGGATTGACCTGATCCCTACTCTACACCGTCAGTAACAAGGGCTGTCTCCCAGGAGACCGAACCTTGACTTAGTGCTGCATTTTGGTTACTGAGTAGCTTGATTGGAGGATAAGTTTCTGATTAGCATCTATCATTAGTCAATTGCAAGTTTTCATCAAGCTATCCAATTTATCAAAAAATGCAGTGGGGCAGGGCATCTGCACAACTATTGCTGTATTTCAGCAGTAGTATGATAGCAACCGTATGTCAAAACGAACATATGCCTTCAAAGGTTGAAACCCTGAACGTAGAAATTGATGTGGATGACCAAGTTGTGAACTGCAGGTTGAAAATTGATTGAACATGAATTTTGGCTTACGATCACTAGTTTTGTTTTCCAAAATATTTCTTTTTGTCTTCGAGCATGTTCAGAAGAGGTGTTTTACACGCATATTCACTACATTTTTTTCTTCAGTTTGATCCGGGCTCCTTTGCAGAATAGACCATTTACCATCCTGCCAGGCAGCTCGTAAAAAGCGAGCGTGGTCTAATCGTTCGGATTGGCACCACCGCCTTATCTATTCCTGCTGCCATATCATCAGCACTAGCCGTTCTCCGGTTGGGAGGATGGCCTGAGGCCTAACAACCCGGCCCCAGATTGGTGACGTACCATTATTTTACTTGGTTGTCTAGGCGGCGTGAATTTCTTACAATCAGGAAACCCGTCTGCTTGTTTGCCTATTAATTTCATGACAAAAATGTTGATAAAATTTATTTGGGACCATATGCGAATCACTTGCTATCTTTTTAAGAAAATACGTCAGTTTTTGTAGCTTTATATGAAAGCAATATTCGATATTTTCCATCATCGGCATTTTGTAAAACATCCAAACTAGTACTATATACTTGTAAAAAGTTAGAAAAATTTAAATTCTATTGACTTAACAAGTTACAAAACAGCTTATAAAAATCTGTTAAAACTGATTAGAGTTTGGTTACCAAAATAGACGAAGGGGCCTCTAAGCATAAGCAGGAATGACGCATCAGTTTGAGAAGACTTGACAAACTTGTTAATTGCTGATCATGGTAGTTCTTTTGCCAGGGATGGAAGGTACGCCGTGGATGTAAAGAGAATAATGTGTTGAGGGAATGACGACAAACGCTGACGTTATAACGCATCGTTAAAGCGTTGGCACCAATCAGAGCAAGCTGTTGCATCTGTTCATGACTAGCAAAAATCAAAAATCCATCAGGCGATGGATCATCACATCCCGTTACCTTTTCATTTCGAAAAAACTTAAGCTTCATTATGTTTATATTTGTATGTGTAATTTGTAAGTAATCCGTATTAGTCTGAGCCTATTGTGTAGTGTAGGTACACCATCTGCCTCTCTGCCTGTCAGCTTGTAAGAAGTCTTCATATGGGTCATTACCAGCAAGACCATTGGTGGTAGAGTGTTTTGCACATACTTGCCTTGAGTTAGGATCCACTGCGTCACCTATTAACCTATTACTGCCGCGCAAAACGACAGTGACATGTTCAAACGGGTAGAGCAACAGATGCACCTGCACATTGGGCCTGACATCCTGGCCACTACTCATGGATGTGTCACTAGTAATGGTTGTGCCTCTGCTTCAATCTTGTATAAAGATACTTTTTAATTTATTTAAAATATACAGTATTTTTGTGCAACACGATAATGTAGTGAATGTGTAAACACAGATATTTAACGATATGGTAATGTACAGAGGCGGACTAAAATAAACGGCTGGAATATAAAAAATACACTATGAATTATAATTTTATTAAAGTTCGTCGTTCGTTCGTTCGTTTATTTAAAAAAATGGTCAACCCCAAACTATTTTCTCTATCCAGTCCAAAAAACTGTACACCCCTGTGTAGATACTAGGTAATAAAGGCTTGGCACATTTAAATCCAAATGACGTCACTCCAATGATGTAATACATCTTTGCCTCACTTTGAAAGGGCAGTGCTATCTTCGATTGTAAAGGTCCTCCAGAATCACCCTGAAATAGTAAGCTTCATTAGTTTTTTAGTTCTGGAAGTCATAGTTAACATCCAATCGAAAACAAATTCATTCCACCCATGTGTACACCAAATTCATGGCATCGGTTAATCCAAGCATACATTGAATTTGCTCGTAGCATTTCCAAAAATATATTGTAAATAAATAACAGCGTAACGGTAACAACAATAGCGGTAACTAATGATATTGAGGGTGACTTGCGACAGTGACGGTTACAGTTTTGATTGCTCGGGATTAGATCCATGTCCGATTGGCAATAGATCTTGTTGCACCTCTGCTTACTTTTTCTGGGATACGGGAGTTAAGATTATTTTTTAAAACTTTCTTGGTGTTATAAAAGTTTACCACGTCACACACCTACGTAAATGTTTTTTTCATTTAAGACATTAGGATTAACAAACTATGCCCTTCTCCAAAGCAAAAAAAAGCTCCTATGCTAAAAGTCATGAAAATCTGTTCAGCTGCATTAACGAGGAAATAGATATGACAGCAATTATTTATTGCTGCTTCAAGATCAGGCTTCATTGTCGCGTGCTTTGGTAGTAGTTAGAAGAGAAACTTAGACAGTAGATTTGAATAAGGGGTCATAATCTTAGACTTAGAATAGCGACGCACCAATAACATCCAGTCTGTATTAGGTGGTGATAGTATAGTTTGTTTCTTTTTTTTATTTATAAGGTCTACGAACGTGAGATACAACTTTTATAACACGAATTAAATTAATGCTCATGAAATAAATATTTTCTAAGCTAATCTCTTCAAGCATCAGCATAATAAATAAATGGAGAACAAATAATAGATACCTATAACAATATTCTAAACAGTGATTGGATTGGTTTAGTTTAGTTTAGTTTAATCCTTAATCAAATTTAATAACATCTAATAACACAGTTTTTTGAAAAAACTGTTTTCTATAGAAGGTAGAAAATCACTAAAGATATCAAAACTAGTACAAATATATCAAGACTGAATCTTAAAATGAGTTAGTCGTTCTTTATAAGAAGTAAGAGTTTTACACTTATTATTCTTAGTCATGCAATAAACAAAACATTTTTGTACACGAACTTGATATCCCGGGTTCCAAATTATACTGTTATACTTTAAAATTGTACGAACATTTGTGTTATACATATTTATAGCTAATGTTATTGTCATTTTTCTGTTAATGAAACCTGACAACTGCGAAGAATTAGAACTGATGAGGTAGTAATGATCCCTAAAATTCAGCGCTTTGTCCATTATTACACCGAGATCTCTTAGAGGACTCACTTCCTTAACACTATGGCTATTTAGTACATATAAATCACACGTTGGTGTTTTTTTTTTCGACTAAATCTAATAAACTAACATTTGGCCTCATTGATGGTCACATCATTTAAAACACACAAATTCATGGTTGTGTCTAAATCTGTATTACATCTGCCTGTTTGGATATAACTCTGTAATGTTTTAAGTCATCTGCATAAAGTATAAAACCGGATGAGATTTGGGAGCTCTTATTATTTGTAAGCATTATAAAAAATAGTGGGCCGATATGAGATCCTTCTGGTACGCCAGAAGGGACCTGTAAAATATCAGACTTATATCCTTTTAAAGAAATTAATTGGGACCTGTTTCTAATATAAAATTCGCACCCATTCAACAAAGACCCATGAATCCAAATTCCCCAATTCTTTCTATAAAATTTCATAATTTACTAAATAAAAGGCTTTCTTAAAATTAAAGTATATGACATGAACTTCTTTATTGCTATCAAGAAATTTAGATAAATCAGATATATATTTAGCAAGATTGTCAGCAGTAGATTTACATGGTAAAAGGTCGTGTTGGTTTGCATTCACTTTGTATATGTGGTAAAAAAAATATATACTAAAGCTTCAAACACTTTAGTACAGACTGATATAATAATATAAAAATTCAGAACATACGCACTTAAGCAATTCTAATATCAGAATTCAATAATTACCTGACAAGTTATTTAACTTGTTCGAGATATTATCACATGGTGGTTAAGCCTCTCCTAAATAAGTGTTTTTAAAACAAAGAATACTTTGCGCAGAGGAAACTACACAGTTCTGTAAGAATCGTACCAACGTAATAAGAAGGTATTAAATTTTTGACTGCCGAGTATAGAATTTGTTGTGAAAATAATATGTACGTGAATACCTGACATGTATCAGAACCTCCAGCCAATTTTCCAGCACATATTTGGTGTGGAAGAACCTCACACCACTCTCTGGACCAATACCTCAATAGCATCTCATTGCATTGATCCAAATCGATTATGTCCACATTTGTAACTTGAAGCTCATCTGGTTTAGTTTGACGGGCTACGGCAAAAAATATAAGAAAAAGCTTTTTCATTTTTACTAACCATTTACATTGAAAATGTTTAATAGCCATCGGAAAACTATATCCATTATGTAGCCAAAGTAATTATATTTATAAAATTATAAAACAGCCAAACAAAAAAAATATATTTGACCCATGTGAATGAAACGGAAGTTCGTATCCGACTGGTTCGTTGAATCCTTAGGGAAATAGGATTCTTTGGATACTATATCTTCCGTTGTAATGAAAAAAAGTAATTTATAAAACTTATTTCTTACATAATATAAAAATTGGAATAAAAAAACGTTAAGGAAAAGATAAAAAATTAAGTATACAATAATCTAGAAACCACATTTCTTATTGTCTGATATAGAAATTGTATATAAAAATATTTATGAACATTTTCTTCTTTCTTATTAACTGAAATCTTAATGTTAGTGTCTAAATCCTCTAATCATAAATAAAAACGTTTTGTTTTATTATTATTTTTTTTTATTATTATTTAATTTTCTCGTGACTTACTTGTAAGCGATATTTTAATTCTAAAAGATAACTATCAAAATTATAGAATAGTAGCCAACTACTCCAACTATTTGTATGATTTTCAGGATTTAGACACGCAGATAGGCAGCCTAATCAAATCAAATCAAATTTATTGCTTCATATGTCACAAAACAGGTATTAAAAATTATTCACACTTACTATTTGAAGGACATAATATAAATCCTCTTAAATTGTTGCAAATTAAAACGGACCAATCCATTCTAGATTTAACATTTCAAAATTATCAAATAAGTAATCGTTTAAAGTTTTAACTTTTTTTTGTCAATAAACTGTTTATTTTTTCAAAAACCTTAGCTCATTCATTTCTGATTTTATTTTATTGGGTAGTGTACTGTAAGTCTTTATGGTGATAATATAAGGCCCGGACAATGTATTTTTAATTTTGACGGGAGTAGTTCTAAATTGTGTTTAAATTTGTTTCTTATTTCGTAAAATTATGAAATATTTTGTATTTTTGACAAAATTAATATATTAAGCGTGTTTGTATTGCTTTTTGAAAAATGTTTAATGATGTACGCAAAAGTGCTATAGGCCTGTAGTTGTTAGGATTTTGTTTACATGACTCTTTTATGGATAGATTTTATTACTGATACTTTTAAAAGGTCTGGAAAAAATCCTTTCTAATAGCGTTTGCTTAAACGTTATATAATTTTCATTTATAGTTTTTATATCATCACATGTCACAGGCTGCTATGAACCTACACTATATTTTTAAGTTTAACACTTACCGCACTTTGAAACAAACTTTTTGATATCCTTATACACAGAAGGCCAAAAATAATATTTTTTTATATTATTTGTCATCCTCTAAATACCAACGTGGCCACTCGTAGTTAATAAGTGGAAGTCGTTTAATATCACACGTCTTTTATCTACGTATTTAATGCATTGTACCTTCTTTATTAAAATAACTTTGGTACACTCGATACCTCTAAACCGGTTTTAGACGTATTTCTACCAGTTTCTCTAAGATACTGAGTTAACTCATTTACTAATATTAACTTATTTTTACTTTTTACTATGCACAGTGCTTTTATATTTATCTTTTTACAAAATAACCCTAAATCTCTCACTACTGCGATGTGCCGGCAATGATCGAATAAACGGGTTTAAGTAAATTACATGTCTAGTTGGCACGTACATAAAATAATAAGACTTGTCCAATACTACTCCTACTGTTCTACGAATTAGCCGTTGAATAGGTTATCTATCCATAAAAGTTAATTAACTAAACCTGACAATTTTTTGAACAGATCTTGGGTGCTCGAGCTGGTAGACGTTTGGTCAACCATTGAATCCGATGAAGTAGCCTTTAAATTCGCAGCTTTTTGCAACAACGCCTGGGCACGGGTTATGACATTTAAGCTTATAGTTAGCGTGAAAATGCGTCTGCTGCTACATTTTGACTTCCTTTAATATATTCCACAGAATAATCATGTCCTTCTCAACATAATGTAAACTTTAACAATCTACTAGAAGTGTCGCGTATGTTGAATAGTAGAGTAACTGCCTATAATTGGTATGAATTTTAAATTTTTGTCTGTATAAGTAAGAACGAAGATATTTAACGCTCCAGACTATTGCTAACAATTCTTTTGTTACGATGGTGGGATACTTTAATTCGGCTTCGTTTAAACCTCTACTCGCATAAGCTTTAGGTCTACTATCGGCGTTACAGGGTACTGAACCGATCAAATAGCCAGGTTTTACCACTTTATTATAAATTGACGTCTATTTGCCCAATATTAAGCATTGAAAATTTAATATATTATTAAGACCTAGTTGCACGTTTCTGTACTAAATATTGCTATTATTTATGAGCTAACTTCTAAATATTTGACCGTTTTAACCTTTATTAAATTTATTATTTCAAAAAGTATTGGAACGAAGTTTTGAAACTAAGTTCCTTATTGCGCGTTGTGAATGGGGGCTAGACGGAAAAAAATCTCACGAAAATGTTGTGACGACACTTTTTGCTCTGTGGTTTAGCGGTTCAGTAGTTGGACTTGACTGCATGAGGTCCCGGGTTCGGATCCTGGGTCGGACAATTTTTATTTTTATTTTTAATTTTCTATTTTTTTTATTATCATTTTCATTTTTTTTATTTTTTTATATTTTTATTTTCTTTTTTTTTATTTCATGTTTCTCTTTTTGTCTCTCTCTGTAAGAGAGATTGATAGAAATTGAGAGAGAGAGGGGGGGAGAGAGAACTTCGTTCCATCCGGGATTCCCTTGACACCTCTCAACTTTTTTTATTCATGTGGAACATATGTGCTTTAACATATGAAATTACATTTTTCGCTTCGTCATATCAAGCTAATTGTATTTTTATTTTAGGTGAACTCAGTGAAATCAGTGAATAAATCAATTAAATGTTTGCCTCTGACTTAGTTTGACAAGATAGGGATATATATATATATATATACGAGTACACAGAAAGAACAGAAATAGTCAAAGAACGAGGCCTTGAGGTACACCCATTGTAAAAGTATCAAAATTTTCTGATTCCAAATAAGAAATCGGAAAATCGAGTACTTTTTTCTGAATTCCACAATAGCGTAGTTTGCTAATCAATTTCTCATGGTTTACGTAATTGAATGCTTTCGTCAAGTCAGAGAACACACGTATACGAAATATTTCAAAGTAGTGATAAAAAAGTGATCGCTAAAAACTATTCAAAAACATTCACGTAAAATCTATAATTATTCCGTGTTGGTGCAGGTCCTCTGTATAGAATTAATCATCTTCCGGCTTGCTTTGCTGGTTGCACAGCCGAATATTGATTTTGAAAGAATCATTACCAACAAGACCATAGATAGTAAAGTCCAGTACAGCAACCGATCCGGATAGAGATCTGCTGTCTTATCTATTCCTGTCCCAATAATGACAATGTCGTATATTTGATCCAAATGTTAGGGTCACCGGTAGACTTCTTAAAATAACCTAACACCTTGGTCACAGGATTGCGTTGCACCTAGATATGGTACGATTGTCGCTTACCATCAGGAGAGCCAAGTTCGTTGTCTTAACACAAAAAAACAATTTGTGGCTTTTTAGCCAAGACTTAGCTAACGAAGCAATTTTAATAAATATACGTAACTTAATTGAGTCAATGAGATAGAAGATTATTGAGTACGTTTTTCAATAACTGGTCTCCAGACTTGAAATTACTGACCTACATCTACAACACCCCATCCTGTTACAGTAGTCTCCATCCCAATATTCTTAGTATTGAAGTAAGGCCATAGACAAGCTGGCCATATGAAATCTGTGTATTGCACTTCCTGCGCCAATTCTACGACAGCTATATCTAAATATTTTTTAGGAGGTGAATACTGTGGATGTGAAGTAAACTTCTTAATCCAAATTTCGACTGGAAATTCTCCATTATAAATCTGAAAATAGATCTAAATTAACTAAAGTTCACTTTAGACGATTAGAAGAATGTTGGTACAACTCTCCCTGTTTGATTCCTTCCTTATTCTTATTATAAGAAGGTTTATCTTCTCAGTTTCTGATTGTTAACGCGCCATACCTGTCGTTGGTGTTTATAGACAACTAGCATTTTTCACCATCAGGAAATCCATTTTAATTATGTAGAAACGTATATTAATCTAATTTTAATTATTTAGAAATGTACATAAACAAATATAGAAATTATTTGACAAGCTGTGCGTTTTTAATTAGCATGTCTAACCTCTAACAATCTTATTAATAAACATAGACTACAGTCCTCCAAGGTTCAACTTAACGTCGCTATTACTTTAGTCCTACCGACCATTATTAATTTATTATCTAATTAGCGTAACGTTGTTTTTTATTACAAAATCAGAAAAAAGAAACATTTTCTGTTTGTTGCCCAACCCGGGGATCTAACCAAGACCTCGTGAAGTGAACACCAACATTAGATCGATAGACCACAGAGATGATAATTTAACAAAATTGTAAAATGAACTGTTATTTGAAAACAACCAAATTAAAAAAAACATCTTTTTGAGAAGTATTGTCATTGAGCAAGTATAAGGTACGGAATTTAGGCGTGAAAGAAGATAGTCTCACTTTTTTCGTAATTATTGAACTTCGTGTACATTATGAGTAAAGTTAGTTAATTTGGATGGCACTAGCTCAAATCTTGATCAATTAAAGTGCACAAGTGAAATATTTATAGAGAAATTAGTGTATCGTGTATGTTTTACTAATTGAAGAAGTAAATTAAAAAAATAACAAGAAAAATAATTTATTAATACGAAACGCGTGACAGTATGGCCCAGTGTTAGTATCCTGTCCCAGAAAAGAACAAATTATTGAAAACTAAGAGATACATGGCACAGAGGAAAAACACTTTTGAATATTCCAAACTATTTTGAGTAGATTTGTACTTATTGACTAAGGTTTCGTTTGTTACAGGAAAATCAAACATAGCTGCAGTAGTTAACCGCTTCAATGTTGTTTTGCAGCTTCTTTTAATTATTACATATTTTTTTTTTTATAAATTACTCAAACGAGAACAAGATAAAAATAGAATACATTTTGATTAATTCCGTATGTGATAATATTATTTCCTGAAGTGATTTTGATATGATTGGTAATGATTATAAATAAACTAATAATAATTAGCCAAAAGTGGCGTTGCTTTATCTTATAATTGTAACTTTGACACTTTATTAAGAGAGAGACTTTGATTTCGGCAAATAAAGAGATTTATGATCTATTTATTTCAGGATTATTAATTCAAGATATTTTTTTAGACAAAATCAAACATTGGATATTACATTGGATATTGGCAATATTTTGTATGTGTTTTAAAACATATTTGACCGCCTCGTTGTTCGAGTGGCGAGCGTACACGCCTAATTACACCAATCAACTGCGAGGGTTGGGTCAATCCTGACGGGGGCAGGCATTTGTGTGATAAACATTTAGATGTCCAGGTCGAGTAACACCCATAACACAAGCATATAATTTGATTACTTTGGGGGTAGTTTCAATTTGTATAACTTATCCAGGGATATTTATTTATTTATTAACGACCAAGGGCTGTATTTTTATTGATAAATTATCTGTACATATGTTAAAGTAAACGTAAAAAGTAGTGTTAAAGTAAAAGTAAACTGTTTTCTTATCGTTTAGAAGTTGCTTTTTGCAACTTTAAATAATAAACTGTTTGTTATTGCGTCAGCGTAAAATTTGCTAAAACTTTCATACAAACTTCCCTTTTCTTTTATTTCTTACAATTAGCAATTAAAGAGTAGCAGCCAGAGTTTCGAATTTAAAATTTTGGAATAGATTTTTGGATGTTTTAACATTAAATCTTCCTCAATTCGGTTTTTCCAATAATCGTTCCAAGCATCGTGGGTTTTCACAAAACATTGCATTGAGGTTCTATAGAGCCTTTACAACAAAGTTAACCCTACGCCATTGGTTGCCTTTACTTTAGGGATGGGTATAATGGGTATGAATAGTTGGTTCCTAGAAGATGGTTGTCAAAACCATCTTTAAAATTTATAGAAATTTAACCAAAGCACAGGGCCAGTACTAATATAAAATACTTTGACAGAAACGAAAGTTATGGCCATTATAAATATGAATTTCATATGTAATGATGAACTCATTTAGTAGGTACTCAGAACTGTGAATTTATAGGACATAACTACCTAACTTAACGGGAAAGAAAGGAATTAAAAATTTCGACACGAGACTTGAATCCTCAGTAGCTCAAATGGTTAGATCTTTCGTCGGCTTGAGACGACGGTTACAGGTTCAAATCTTGGGGCATAATTTTTTATACATTTAAAATTTATAGTAACTGTGTAATTATACTATTTTTTCTGTGTTTTATTTTCAATATCTGGATGGCCGAGCTTTTCGTTTTTTTTAAATGATTCCTAGCTAGATCGATTTATCGCCCCCGAAACCCCCTACATACTAAATTTCATGAAAATTGTTGGAGCCGATTCCGAGATTCCAATTATATATATATACAAGAATTGTTCATTTAAAGGTATAAGATAAGATATGTAAAACTATTTAAACTGTAAAGTGCTACATTCGCACAAACCTTTTCAAGGTTTATGAATGTAGACAATAACTTTTGTTCTTATTCTAATTCTAATTAATAAATTAAAAAACGGGTAACCATACTTATCTATATTGGACCACAGTTGTGCATATTATAGTTTTTAAGTTACACGTTGTCATATTAGAGAAGTCTCACAATCTCAATCTCAGGACCTACCTGATCTCTAATATTTTTGTCACCAAGTCTCACAATTTCTGGCTCCAATTTGGCCAATTTTGGTTCTGGCCTTGCCTTTGAACAGTGTGCTGCTGTCAACACGAACTTTGGACTGATCAGCGAGGCTCCACATTTGTAGTCCCAAGTATTCTGAACAGTTCTCCAACCTAGTGCAGCCTGAAATAATATGCAATAAATTATTACGGGTAAGTAAATACGGTACATTTTTTTATTTTTTGAAGTGAAAACTTCTTTAGCGACGTTGCACACTTTTTGGAATGACTAAAAACTTCTAAACTCGCGTCTGGACACGTGACCCTGATTTGTAAGACAAGAATTCGTAAGAGGGCGCAGAATACTTGCGCGAATAAGACGGCGCAGGGCGCTTGCGCGAATGTTCGTGTTGTCATGTTTGTGTACGATAGCGCAATAAATGAACTACATAAATGACAGTACTTTCATACTGATGATTAAAGCAATTCGTGCAAAATTATTCCCTAATCATTCCAAAATATCAAAAATGCACAACGTTAATATTCAAGTTTTCACTTCTGCCGGCACTCCCGGAGTGCAACCCGTCGTTTTTTTTTTGCCTTGCTATTAGACAGACAAGAAGACGTGTTGCGCGATGGTAAGTAAAACACGTTGCTTAAAAGCCTAAGGCATTCTCAACATGAGAGTGGGATAGTAAGGTACTTAAACAAATCAAATAACAAAATAAATAAATGAGTCGATTAGAATCAAAACCAGCAATCTGTATATGGACGTCATATACTGATTGCCGGTTTTGATTCTAATCGACTCAAATATATTTTTTATGTTTCCTTTATTACATATACAAAAACAGTTATTGAAATTTGTTTTTTTTACATAAAACTGTAATATGACTGTGTTATTCTACCGCTAAGCAATAGCAAACTGAACGGAATACAAAATGTCAATCCTGAATTGGCCTATGTTTAATGTGTTTGTTAGATTAAGTTTACTCTGTAATTTGTGATGTGTGTGTAATTTTTTGTTGATGTTATAAAATAATATAAAACTAAAAAAGACTGACTTAACCCACATGTAATTAAAATAAGAACCATTTCAATAAGTCCACTTTCAAACAAAAGAAAAACGCATCGAAATCGATCCATTCGTTTAAAAGTTATGATGCTACAGACAGACACACACACACACACACACAGTCACGTCAAACTTCTGATACCCCGCTTTTCGTTAAAAAAAGAATAATTCAAAAGTAAAGGCATTTTAAGTTCCTACCATATGCGGAAACTCCCCAGGTTGCGCATCTCTCCCACCAATAACTTCCGTCCCATGCTTCTTCAAACCTGTTAACGAATACACATAAATACTTGTTGGATAAGAATGCCTTTTCTGTTTTGCATTATAAACTTACTAGCTGTTGCTACGGCTTCGCCCGCGTTTTCATAGAAACCCACTATGCGATCGGGATTTAAAAGCCTATATGTTAATCCAGGTCAAAATATATCTGTGCTCCAAGTTTCAGACAAATCCGTTTAGCTATTCGAGCGTCAAAGAGTAACAAATATCCATACATACTCATCAACTTTCGCATTTATAATATTAATAAGATATAAGTAATGTCAAAGAAAACATCGCGCCGGGTTTCTTTATGATAATATACGTCACCCATAAATACCAAAGATGGTCACGCTAGCAACCCAAGGCTGCTACTAATCCGTAATTAAAGCGATTACTCTACCCTCCCAATTACAACAAAACAGTGATAAACACTGAACTTATATAAAAGGTATAACAATTACAAAGATTGATACAATTTATTTACAAACAGCTGTACTTTCTACAATATATTTTTATTTTTTATTTTTATGGATTAGCCAACCGGTTTCGCTATAAAAGCATCATCGGGTATAGGTATATAGCGAAATTTTTATGGTTTAGCCAACCGCTAAACCAAAATAAATTGTAAATAAATTGTATCAAGAATGGAATTCCACCAATCACCGACGATAAGAAGTATATAAACAAATTATAAAGGTTATTTTATATAAAAAATAGCAATTTCGTTAGATCTAGATCCGAATAGTATTTTTTTAATTACACTTAAATTGCATAAATTTTGTTTACGTCTGTCGTTGTTTTTTTTTTATTTAATCATTTTTTATAAAATAACTTTTTAAAATTTATTTACTTTTATTTTCAAATACTGTAGAATAATTTAATGTCATACAGCATTGTCTTATAGTAGCTAGTAGACAGAGTTGAGATGAAGATTGACAAAATAAATATTCCTGGACAAGTTACGAATTGAATCTAACCCCAAAGTAAGCAAATTGAATGGTAGTATTAAGGTTGTTAGTTAACTATTCTAACACATAGAAATACTTAAATTGATACCAAAATATATTAAATAAACTTCCAGTCCTGGAAATGCAGACACATAAATGTTTATTACACGAATGCCTCGGGAATTGAACCCGAGCCTTGCGGTTGGTCAATGTAGTTACGCGTGTACGCTAGCCATTCAACAAACGAGGCGGTCAACAAAAAATAACTTCTGACTGTATGTTGCCCGCGGTGTTCCCCTTGTGGTTAATGGTTCCACAAAAAAAATTATGGGATAAAAACTATCCTATGTCTTATGGCCTCTGTGGTCTAGCGGTTCGGCGTCGGACTTGACTTCTAAAGGTCCCGAGTTCGATTTTAAATTTTCTAATAAAAGTAATGTTGCCCAGGATTCGGAGATGTGCCTTACCACCTATCACATTGTGGAACTTAGTACCTTCGGCTAGTCGTTGGTGCCCTTGTTGTGCCTCTGCCTCTCTCTTTTTGGGTATATGGGTGTAAATATACTTACTTACTATGTGATAATCCAAATGATCTTCTATGCGTGTGCCAAATTTCATGAAAATTGGGTCAGCAGTTTTTTCTTTAAGGAGTAATAAACAAAATTATCAACTTTCGTAGTTATAATATTAGTAGGATTAACAATTAATTAATTAGAAGATTATGGTTACATAGGTGAAGATAGAGGTGAAGGCTTAGTTCAGTATGTATCAAAATGTACTAACATTCTTTGACATTTTCTCTTGCGCCTAATTTCCAGACATATTCCATACATTCTGTAAAAAAATACATGATTTTTATAAAAATTAAACATCTGGTTCAATAGGCTATAATATACTTATTATGCATGTCATTATTGTTCATAATCTTATGAATATGTAGGTACGGACGACTAGTACAATAGTAGTAGTCCATAGCTGTAATGTTTTGTTGACACGTGGTGAAATTCGTTTCAATAAGAGTCACCGGCTTACCGGTTTCGATGTAACCAGTGGAACCGACATCTTGAGGGCGATTACACTTTGAAATGTTTGAATATCAGTGTAAAAAATCGTTTACAGAACCTGTCCCCTCGTTTTCCCCTGTTGGTTCGGTTTTGTTTTTTTTTTGGTTCGGACTCCTTTGCAAAATAGACCATCTGCCTTCCTGCCAAGTAGCTCGTAAAAGGCAAACATAGGCTTACCGTCACTAACACCGTGACGTGACTGACTGACTTGCTGGTAGAGTTTTATAGCGACTCGCCCGAATTGGTACAAGCGCCTTATCTATTACTGTCGCCATAACATCAGCACTTGTCATTGACGTGATCCAGTTCGGAGGATAAGGTAGCCGGTAAACTTACTTTTACTCGAGGCCTCAAGTTGGTTACGCACGCACCATTGGTGTCTCTAGGCGGTGTGAATTTTTTAGCATCAGGAAATTCGTCTGCTTGTTTGTCTTCCATTAATCCTTCCATTATAAAAAAAAAACTATTGTTCACGATTTAGTGCACACAACAAGTAAAGCTTCCTATGAAGATGTGTGATGGGAACTAAATGTTGATATATTGGCTACTACAAAAAATCCATTCAACAGTTATTGTGATAAAGGTGAACAGACAAATAGATAAACCGACAAACACTTTTTTATTTTAATATTAATTATTTCAATTTGTTTAATTAAACTTACTCATAGTGCTTACTCTTCGTCCTCGTTTATAGAAGTTCGGTTGTTCAGGCATTGGACAATGATCAGGATCTTCTGTTCCGATCTGTTCAGTTCTATTTTGAGGATGCTGAAAATACTGTAATTGTTATAACCTGGCAGAAAGAGACCGAAACTCTATCGGTATAACATTAAAATCTCTTTTCTATACACCTACGATAAGGAAGTAACTTTATTAAAATTAACGTTTGTTAAGATATTCATACGGATGGCAAATACATTCAAATAAAAAGTTATATATAAAAAAATAAATTAAGAAAATTAGGCAGATTTGTAAATGACTTGTAAATGTGACAATTGTTATCCTAAGTTAGTGAGAAATAACGTCACATTCTTTTATTCTGCATGAATTTTGTCGAAATACTGGATAAAAATAAATCAACTTTGGTGGCATTTCCTCTGTGGTCTAGCGGTCCGGGTTTTGGACTCGACTGCATGATGTCCCGGGTTCGAATCCCGGATCAGCCAACAAAAAGAAAATTGGATTTTTCCAATTTTCTAATAAAAAAAAAATGTTGGTCGGGATTGGAATTGTGCCCAGTTGGCGATAGGCTTGCCACCTATCACATTGTGGGACTTAGTATCTTCGGCTAGTCGTGGGTGCCTTGGTTGTACCTCTGCCTACCTCTTCGGGGATATGGGCGTGAAGATACTTTTTATTTATTACTTATTATTAACTCTGGTGGCATTTCGTACGATTTATTTCTATTAAGTGAAAAAAAGTAGTCTCTTGTGTATTTTCTTGATGTCGTCAATCTTACTCGATGAATAAGGATGACATCGCTTAATCTAAAACCTATTAATTTCTTAGTTATTAAACCCCGAGAAATTGTTCGATGACGTAATTAAAATAGGTAAATTAAGCGCAATGAAACTTACTTTATTACGATTATTTTTTTACCATGTAGCGTTACGATAATTCTTTTTTAGGCAGATTTTTCGTGTATGTTGACAAAATCATCATTGGTGTTATTAAGTACATTAGTAGATACTATTTAAATTATGCGCTTCGGCTATATTCGTCAAGCTTCGGAAATCCGGATATATTTTAAAGATATGTATATCGTCGATGAAGTACCAATACCTCCTAAGTGTTAAGAATCTAAATTTACACTTAGGAGATATTTCCATAAAATACTAACGAACGAATGAATTCTTTGACTTAGTAGATATTTTCACATAACTCAGGAAGCTTATTGGTATAGAAGTTTTAGATAGGAGCGAATCATATCTATGCGAATATGTGTTTTATGTCTATTGCAATAAAAAAGTAATTTTGGACAAAATTGTCAGTTAGGAGGTATTGGTACTTCATCGACGATATAGAGTTATTATTACACATAATTAATGATTTCGCTTAAATTTAGACTAGGTCAGCCAATTTAAAAGTAAAAGTATAAAGTGTAAAAAGTGTGAAGCCGAAACAAGTCGGATCTTGATAAAAATATAGGACCATCTCTAAATTCTGATCTACGTGAAAGAAAATTCATCAATATTGGTTCATTATTGGTTGAGTTATGGCGTGAAAGTGTATAAAAATCTGTTAAGTAGTTTGTTATAAGTAAATATAAAAAACGTAAATTCCAATTGGAACTCTTTTTTCTCCTATTTGTATGTCGAATTTGATTGCAAGTATCAAATAAATACTGATTTAAAAAAAATCATAAATTGATCTACCCTCAAAGTCAGAATCACGGATTGTTAAGGGATTTAGGTTTTTATACTTTTTCTTTAATATTGGTTTATTACTTACTTCTTTTGGATAGTCAATTAAGACTCTTCTTGGTTCTATAGTTTGTTTCGATTTGCTTAAATTATCTTCGTGTCCTTGTTTTCTCTTTGCTTCATACACATCCATAGTGATTTCTTCATCTGAATTTTCTTCGTTCTCCAGTAAGACGGTTATTCCTCTTATTTTCTGCCAGAGATAAAAGTTCCGATTATAAAGTTATTATAAAATAGTTGCCTGGTAGTTGCAGGAAATGTTAATAATACACTTTGTATTATGTTTGTTAGTTTGAGCTATACAGATTTTGTCTGCGTAGATATCAAGTATTTCAGTATAAATAAAAAAATATATATCTCTGGACAAGTTACACAAATTGAATATAACTCAACAGTAAGCAAATTGTATGCTTATGATATGGGTATTAGTCAACGATTCTAATTCATAGAAATATTTGAATAGATACCAGAATGAATTTAATAAACACCCAGACCTGAAAATGCAGACATATTTAGATTGTCTGCATTATATATTCATCACACAAATGCCTGCCCCCGTCGGGAATCGAACGCGAGCCTCGCGAATGGTCGGCGTAGTTAGGCGTGTACGCTAGCCACTCGACCAACGAGGCGGTCAGTATGTTAATATCTCTATCTATTAATTGACTGAAACAGAATGCATATAGCATTAAGTTCGGACTTCGTACTCACGATTTTTATTTAAGTATAAATAAGTTAAAATAAATCAAAAATAAAATAAGTACTAGGTTGAGCACAAAGTGACTTCATCATAGTTACTAGCATCTAATTACTATACATAGACAAAACAGACGATACGGATATATTTTTTTCCATGGACCTAAAAATACAAATATTTGATCAATATTCGTCTCACAAGTCAGAACAGTATTACCCCGTCGTCAAAACGAATGCCGGTAGCGTTTGACATATCCGCTACCTTCTCGGTCAATGAGGAGGAAACTAAAATAGGAATAGAGTTAATACCTACTTTTTTATATTCGTTATTTTAAAAAAAAAGACAGCTAACTTGCTATATACATAAACACAGATAGACGGCTGACTATGTTCATGCAACTTTTTGTATTAGGCACACAAAAAATATAATTAGAAAAATGTTTTTACTTCCTAAGATAGATGTACGTGCGCTTTCTGATCGCATTCGCGACAGTGAAAATACCATTTAAAGAAAACGGTGGTGTTCAAATTATAAAAAAATATGCTTCTTCAGTTCAGTAATTTTAAAAGAATGGTATTAAATAACGGTTTTTTTTAAAAAAATGCTAATTCTCTTCTAATGTTTTTTGAATTTACACTTGATCTTATAAATTGGATGACTTCATTTAATGTACTAGCAACATCAAAATTTGATTTTTTTTCCTGCTAAAGAAAATTCTACCAAATTTACTAGCAACACCGAAATTTGATTCAAGTTGTTCCTGCTAAAGTAAATTCATAAAAATCAAAGATTAAAAATCAAAGATTATTTCGTTTAAAACTTCTGTAAAATATAAATAAATCTCGGACGATGGTTAAATACTAGTGGAACGGGCACCTGTCCGAGACATTTGATCAAATGTTGATCATTAAAATTAGGCAAAAAAAATATTAAACGAGTAGTATAGTATACCTGCAAATTATGATACAATCTTTTAGATAAAACATAAAGCGTCAAACATAGCTTACCATTTTTTTCCATTTCGAATGTTCAAATTCTTTAGATAGTGCAATTAATGCTGTAAAAAAACAATGAGTTATATAACTGTCTGTTTACGAAAGTGTAATTCCAAATATTGCTTTAAATACATATTTACCTAATAGGACCAAAACAAAAGTCACGCGAGGCATTTTAACTACAAATATACTTTAATTTTAGTATCCTCATCGAAACATGAAAACAACTTTTAAAATATAATAAAAAAACACTTGGAATATTTTTTTGTGGGTCCTAAGTTTTTAAAATTTGTAAAAAGAACTTGATATCAGTATCTATTTTTTTTTTATTCTTAAAATCTTTATCGATTTCTCTTTTTTTCTACCTTATTAAAAAGATTTCAAAGGTTGCATAAAATTAAGTTTTTTTTAAATTAATTGATTAATCATTTGTTCTTTTGGTAGATTTTACATATTTCAACAAGTTTAAACTGAAACGGAGCCAGTCCACTGTTTATTTTAATATTAAAAAGTTTATTGAGAAGGTATTATATAAAATGTTATGATTTGGTCTTCAAAGTGAACTTTTTATTAGTTTGCAAATTTCGTTATATTTGTTTTAATTTTACAACACAATAGATTAACATATACTCGACGAGCTTGTCGAGTATTGTAATGACGACTACAGGATAATTAAGTTTATATATTATAATAACCGGAAAAATTGTTATTATTATTAAAAAAATCGATCGTTTGGAAAGACAGCGAGACAATTGCAATTGTTTAAAACTTAAAACTATTACTGTTGCCCGGTATTCGCATGTCAAATTAAAACGTTTCAAAAAGCTTTTTCAACCCTATGCGACCATATTTTCACTTATCAATAAATGTAACTTTTTGCCTTTGAATGTCGAGTGGCTAGTGTACTCGCCTAACTGCATCGACGAACCGCGAGGCTCGGGTTCGATTCCCGACGGGGGCAGGCATTTGTGTGCTTAGATGTTTAGATTTAGATGTCTGCATTTTCGGGTCTGGGTGTTTATTAAATGTATTCTGGTATCTATTTAAGTATTTCTATGTAAAAGTATCGTTGACTAACACCCATAATACAAGCATATAATTTGCTTACTTTGGGGTTAGATTCAGATTATGTGACTTGTCCAGGGATATTTATTAATTTATTTATTTACACTAGTAAGGCATTCATTGGAGTGGAGTAGTGTAGGCGGAAAAGAAAAGAAAAAATATTTATTTCCGGAATATAAGAGTTACAAAGATGTTTTTGTGATTATTTAGACTTTTCCACATTTTCTACCAACTTGTGGTGTGCAAATATTTTACTAGATATTAATCAAATTAATTATTTTTATTATTTACACACTGTTTTTTTTGTATTGTATACATGATTATTTATTAATATAAACAATTTTTAAAATGAAAATAATTTTATCCTATGTACCTTAAACTACCTATGTTTTCAAACCTAGCTAGACAGGAGAAGAAATGGCAAAACAAACTCCCCAGTAACTAGCATTTCTCCAACCTCCGTTTTCAAATCTAGCCAGGCAAGAGAATAAACGGCGATACAAACTTCTCGGTGACTAACATTCTGCAATTAAATTGATCATATTAGAAATACTTTATTATTTATTGTTATCTGCAAGAAAATATATACAATATAACACTATAATATGTTTTCTCTAAAAGTAAGTGGAATACCTTCTTTCGAAATCTTTTTAATGGAAGTGATTTAAGATTATTAGGAATTTGGTTGTAGAAACGAATGGGCATGCAATACACATTATTTTTGTAAATGTCGAATTTTCGGTAAGGCAAATTATGTATTTTCTTACTACTTCTAAAATGTGACAAACCTAGGACTTCAGCATTTATATGAAACAAATGATGATGTTTTTTTTACACAGCCAATATATATAAACAAGGTAAAGGTAATATTTTAAGTGACTTAAAAAGTAGCTTGCATGAATGTAACTGATTGATACTACATGTCGCTTGTATACTCTTCGTCTGAACTCTAAAGAGTCTAGTTAATTCTACAGGATTCCTTCAAATAGGAATACCATATATAAAACGAAAGAAACATACCCCTAATAAGCTAACATAGATGCCTTTAATCCTGACCCTTCTCTAATTCTTCTTTACACATATACAAACCTATCGATTTTATTGCAAAGTGAAGCAATATTATGCTATTTCCAGTTGCAAAATTTATCCATTTTTATTTTAAGGAATTTAGTACAATATTCTCAATAGTAGTATTATTTAAAATAACATCTAACTTTTTAGTATCTCTATATCTTGAAATTTAACTAGTTTTGTCTTTGTAAGATTTATTTTTAGGTTATTTTCATTTAACCAGTCTGTCATTTTAGTCAAAGTTTTACTTGTTTCTTCAAATAAATCATTTTTATTTTTGATCTTGATGAGAAGTGTATTGTCATATAAAAATAATAATATTTCATAGCAAATAAAATTTTGAAAAGCTGATAGCTGATTTTGAAAGCATAATTGAAAGCATCAGGCAAATCGTTTATGTAAATTAAAAAAGTAATGGCCCTAAAACACTACTTTGTGGTACACCGCAGTCTTAAAAAATAATTTTAAAATTGTTGCGGTACATAATGCATAAAATATCGATTAGATTCAAATTATTTTAAGACAATGGAAAAAGAAAAAGTTTTACTTTCGCCAAGTTACATTGAACGTAGAACGTGACGTTTAACCATAATTTAAAAGATATTATTGGAACGAAGTTCCTTATTGCGCGTTGTGAAAGGAGGCTAGATGGAAAAAATTCTTACGAAAAGTTGTTACGACACTTTTTGCTATAGTAAGCTATTGTAAGCTTTGCGGATTGCGCATGTTTGTTTTTTTATTTATTTTTTTCATATGTATCTGTCTGTCTCTCTCTATAAGAAAGATAGAGATAGAGATTACTAGAGATTGAGAGAGAGATGAGGGTACAGAGAACTTCATTCCATCCGGGCGTCCTTTGACACCACTCAACTTTTATATATTTGCGACTTTTCTGACTTTTATAGTGAGGGAGTTTCAAAGGTTTACTAATAGCGAGGTAAAAAATCGGACATAATAATAATAATGATAATAATAAATCATCTTTATTTCACATAAACCTACAAGAGGCACTTGTGACGGGTCTATATAATAATAAATCTACCACCGGATCGGAACGCGGCCGCACACTGAGAAGATCAGGCAAGAAACTCAGCGGGCTTGTCTTTTTTTCTTAGTTTACAATATATTTACAATAATTTATGTAATGATACATTATATATTATAAGAGATTGGCATGAGGAGCAATTAATCCCAAGCAGTCTTATCTGCTAAATATTCAGCAATGTTATAATAACCCTTTTGATTTAATTTACATTTAACACATTTCTTAAATTTATTAATTGGAAGTTCTTTCACACAATTGGGAAGTTTATTGTAGAACTGTACATAGGCCCATGAAAGAATGGCTTACTCTGTGGAGACGAGACACATGTACAGCAAGATTATTTTTATTCCTTGTATTGACACTTGTATATACACTGTTATCACAATTTCTTTTAAATGAACTTGAATTTCTGTGAATATACATTAAATTTTCAAAGATATACTGGGATGCTAAAGTTAGAATTTTGATTTCTTTGAATTTTTCTCTCAGGGAAACTCTTGGGCCTAGGTTATAAATTGCCCTTATGGCTCTCTTTTATAAAATAAATATAGTATTGACTTCGCAGAACTCCCCCAGAGAAGAATTCCATACGACGCTGACGATGATGCTGTGAAAATAACTAAAATAAACCATCCTAGCGGTTTCAACATCAGTTAATTGTCTCATTTTCTTAACAGCATACGCTGCTGAGCTTAATCTAATTGCAAGTTTATCAATGTGTGGGCCCCATTGCAATTTCTTATCAATTGTTATTCCTAAAAACGTAGTAGAATCTATGAGGTCCAACTTGTTCCCATTAAGTTGTACGTTGGTATCTACTTGCCTCACATTTGGCATTGAAAATTTAATACAATTAGTTTTTTTTTTTCATTCAAAAAAAGATTATTTAGATTGAACCAGTGTACAGCTTTTGAAATCGCATTATTCGTTTCATCATACTTACCCAGTTGTCTTTTCACTTTAAATATAAGTGAAGTGTCATCCGCGAACAATACAATTTCGTGTTTGTCTCTTACGTAGTAAGGTAAGTATACAAGGAACAAAAATGGACCAAGAATAGAGAACCTGGGGGACACCCATCGTAACAGCAGCACCAGTCGATTTTTTACCATTATTATCAACCTTCTGAATTCTTCCATTCAAATATGAAATCAGAAGATCGAGTGCCTTCAAAGATTCAAAGATTTATTTCAAAGATTTATTAAACATATAAAACATTAGTTTACAAATACAAATTGCACGTAAACGACTGCTATAGTTAAAAACTGTGTCGCAGACATTTACGCCCACCTCTGGACAATGAGGAAGTATGTTCTGCTCACTGAACTATTACAATTATTAGTCTAATATTATATTATTTATATAATTATACTATATAAAGCTAGACTACGATGTTGATGACTGACTGACTGACTCACCCCGAATTGTTCTCCCGGTTGCCGTCGTGCTAGAGTCACGGTGTTGATACCTCCGGATAGGGGTTGGTTTCAAACCACCCAGAAAAATCCGAAACCTTGGAAATGTGGACCTGGTAAAAAGTCGGTCGACGGCCTGGTGAAGCGGTGACACCTAGCGGGACCGTTTTGCCGCCATTTTTCCTCTTTTAGGAGGCGATTGCCAAAAGTTGTATGAAAAGATCCAAAATGGCGGAAACAAGATGGCCGCCATACAAAATTGATTCACCCGTTGTGTCCGAACCGTTAGAGTTAGAAAGTTGCTTTCTTTGCAATTATTGATCGGATTAGTAAGGGTTCTTTGAATTTTGGAAAAAAAATCCAAAATGGCGGAAAAAAGATGGCCGCCATACAAATTTGAAAAGGCTGTAGATTTTAAACGGTTACAGTTGGAGATTTGCTTCCATAGTAAATATTGCTCAGTGTTGCCAGTGCTTTTCGGATTTTTTAATTTTTTCAAGATGGCGGCCATTTTTTTTTATTTTTTAAAATTTTTGAAAGTTTCGGGTCAAGTCGCCAAACACGACTTTTAAGGGGTAATCGGGGGCGGGGATTTCGAATTTTTTATTTTTTTTCAAATCCAAGATGGCGACCGGAAGTTATAATTGAAAAACCGCCACGGCGGTCCTAGCGTAAAAGTTGCTCTTGTATGGGATACGATAAATTTTGAAAGTAAGAAATAAATTGTACAATCTGGTATACCTTGCTCTGGTAAGAAGTTAGGTGACGGCCTGCCTCAACGGAAAGACATGGAGGATCGGTCATGGTGCCAGTTTGTAGAGCCCAGGTAGCAATTACCAGAACTTGTGAAAAAAATTTCAAATTGGCGAAAAACAAGATGGCCGCCATACAACAATCGGTTTTTTTACATTTTTTAAGATTCTTAACCGTTATAGATATACTCGATATGGCTGTCATTTGAGACATAAACAAGGGCGCTGATTCTGAATTTGGCAACCATTTCGAAATCCAAGATGGCTACCGGAAGTAATTAAAGAAAAACGGCTATGTTTGACCTGGACTAAATATTTTGGAACTTTTAAATAAAGCCTAATTAAAAAGTAAGAAATACAAAATTTTTGTTTAGCTACTTGTACCTGGTAAAAAAATGACCAGAGGTCAGCTTCAACGGAAAGGCGTAGCGAGTCTGAGATGCGGCCATTTCTTAGAGC
>NJDC01001411.1:0-40226 GCA_002245475.1 Calephelis virginiensis
CGCGTGCAACGCCGCCACCGCAGTCGGCGGGTACTCCTCGTTGAGTTCACCGTGGTTTGGGGTCTCGGTCGCCAGCCGCACGCGACCGCATGCGATCACTGGCGCAGCAGTGCCACTTGTCTGCGCGCCCAATGTTGGCGCGACCAGGCGCTCAGTCACCAGCGCCCCAGTGGCGCGCACGAGCGAGTCGGCACGACGCCATACTTCGCCGCGGCGGTGCTGTAGTCGGACGTTGCGTTCACCAGCTGAGTGGGGTCGCTCGCAGACACCATCACCGGCGCGAGTTGGGTGTTCATCCCTGCACCGTCCGTGCGGTACATCACTGCCGGTGGAAGGCGACGTCAGTGCGGCGGGTGCGCAGGTACAACCAACGATGACCGATAGATTCGTGGACGCAATAAAGTCTATTAATACTGCGGTAAGATCAAACCAAAATATTTACATATCACGCTTTCGACCCAAATTTGCATAATATTGATGATTGGTGCACCGAGGTGGACCGTGCTAAGTCTCTTAATAATTGGACCGATTTCGAGTGTTTGTCGAGGATAGGTAACTGCTTGAAAGGTGACGCTAGACTATGGCTAAGTGAATGGGTAACAAACGACCGATCGTGGAATAATTTTTAACGTGAGTTTGTTCCTTTATGCCCTAGATCTCCTGATTATGCAAATATTTTATTTGAGGTCATGTGTAAAAATTCTGATAACTACCCTACATACGCAGATTATGCACGTCGTTCATTGCTTAGGTTGCGTGACGAATTAATGACAGCAATTATAATTTGTGGCATAACAGATCCTCACATTCGAGCATCAGCCACTAATGCTAAGTTATTACCTGATGATTTAATTAACTTTTTTTCAATATACGTAAAATCTAGTACAAATCAAACAAGAACGAGCAGAGGTATATTGCCGTCATCCACCAACGTTAGAAATCATTACCCTCGCGACGATGCGAATAGGAGGCGTAGATTTGACAAAGGCAAATGTTTCTCATGTGGGCTTAGTGGTCACACTCAAGCCCTTTGTAAAAAGTGAAAACTTAACCCGTCAGAAGATTACCCTACTGGTAGCACCCAACCTACATCAAATTCTAAGGCTACTTTCACACCATTGAAGTCTGAGCCTTGTTTATTTCGTAAAAAACCCGGTCACCAAATAGACACTTGTTTTGCTAAGTTGAAGTCCGAGACGCGTAGTAAAGATAACGTTAATTTTTGTAAAGAATCCTTACCTACTCACAACAACGATGTTGTAGTAGCAGTAATTCAGGGTGTACCTGTTGATGTTTTGATTGATAGCGGTTCAACTATTTCACTTATTTCGACTTCAATGCTAAAACATTTTGATTGTGCTCGTAAACCAACATTTCGCATTCTTAAAGGCTTAGGTAGTCAAGAAATCGAAAGTACCTCGTACGTTACATTACCGGTTGAATTTGAAGACATAACATTAGAAGTTGATTTGTTTGTCGTAGGTTCCGAATTTATGAATACACCTTTGATAGTAGGTACAGATGTACTTAATAGGAAAGGAGTGCGTTATGTCCGTACGCATAATTCCCAACGTTTAACTAGGGAAGATATTAATTCAAGCAATGTTTTAACCATTCAGTCAAACCTGCCGCTCTCAGTCAATACCCCACTGCTTGACGATCAGTTGCAACAACTTTTATTAATTATCAAAGACTTTTCACATTTCTTTATTACGGGTACGGCGACAACTACAGTTAATACAGGTACTATGTCTATAAAGTTAAACAGTGACGTGCTAGTTACTTATCGCCCGTACCGCCTTTCTTATACTGAGACGATTCGTGTACGCGAAATAGTTAAAGACCTATTAGATAAAAAAAAATATTCGGGAGTCCGAGTCAGCATATGCGAGTCCTTCTTCTTGTCAAAAAGAAAGACGGGTCGGACAGGATGTGCGTCGATTTTCGGAAGTTGAATGAAGTTACTATTAAAGACCGATATCCACTTCCGCGGATCGACGACCAGATAGATAGGTTAGGGAAGCACAAATATTTCACCAGCCTTGACATGGCTACTGGCTTCCATCAGATCAGACTTGAGGATCACTCCATCCACCTGACTGGATTTGTCACACCCGAAGGGCATTACGAATATTTAAAGATGCCATTTGGTCTGGCGAATGCACCAGTGGTATATCAACGAATTATCGCCAAAACCCTTCGAAAATTCATAGATTCTGGTGAGATCTTTTCCTATATCGATGACGTACTCCTTCTTAGCGAAAATATAGACCGGGGGCTTTCTCTTTTGAGGGAAGTGCTTTCTGAGTTGACCTCTGCAGGTTTCTCAATTAATTTGAAAAAGTGCAAATTCCTTACAACTGAAATAGATTATCTGGGCCGTCATATTAGTCAGGGTCAGGTACGACCGAGCTATGGTAAGATTAAAGCTGTAGTCGATTCAGCAGAACCTAAAAATGTTAAGCAGGTTCGACAATTTATGGGTTTGGCTAGTTGTTTTAGGAGGTATATCCCAAATTTTGCTCAGAAAACTGCATGCATAGCTAGTTTAACATAAAAGGGTAAGGAGTTTTCTTGGGGAAAGGACCAGCAGGTCGCCCGTGAATACATCATTGGTTGTCTTACCAGCGAGCCTATACTTGCTATCTATGACCCGTCTTTACCAATTGAAGTACACACGGACGCAAGTGCTATTGGATATGGGGCTATTTTGATACAGGTACATAAAGGTGGTTTTAAGAGAGTCGTCGCCTATTTCTCACGACTGACGCAGGGGGTGGAAAGCAAGTATCACTCGTACGAGCTTGAAACCCTCGCGGTAGTAAAAGCACTACAGCATTTTAGACCGTATCTTGTGGGAGTACGCTTCACCGTGGTCACCGATTGCAATGCCTTAAAACTTACCCAGCGTAAGAAAGATTTATTGCCTAGGGTGGCTCGGTGGTGGGTATACCTACAGGACTTCAACTTTGGACTTGACTATCGTAAAGGTACCCTAATGAGCCACGCTGACTATTTAAGTCGAAACCCTGTAAATGTTTGCACAGTATAAAAACCCCAAAACTGGGCAACCATTGCTCAGGCTGGTGACGAAGAGACGTTACGACTAAGACAAAAATTGACAGACGGATATGTATCTCTCATAAAAAAGTTGCAAGAGCTCCTTTGCAACCAATCTGTTCCTGGGATAAGCCCGACTCTTGTTTCGACACTATTCATATGGACGTCCTTGGCCCTCTACCTGAGGTTGACGGCTATCGCTACGTCTTAATAGTAATTGACGCATTTTCAAAGTTTTGCCTTCTGTACCCGATGTATCGACAAGATACCAACGAGCTAAAACAGCATGTTACCAATGTCATTTCTCTATTCGGCACACCTAAACTAATTGTTGCTGACAGAGGTCGATCATTTCAAAGTACTGACTTTCTTGACTGGGTAAAGGATTTGGGATGTGATGTCCATTTAATTACCCGTGAAATGCACCAGTCAAACGGTCAGGCCGAGCGATACTGCCGTACTGTCCTAAATATAATACGCATCGAATGTAATTTTAGAAAACATGAGTGGCCACGTATAATGTGGAAAATACAGTTAGTGTTAAACATAACTAAACATAGAATTACGCAATGTTCTGACGTAGCGCTAGAGGGATCATCGAATCCTAACAGAGAAACTCTTCGCGAGCTGAGCCGGCAGAGAGCATCAGAGCGTTTAAACAAAATAAGAAACATCAAGATGCTTACGTTAATAAGGGACGAAAGCCACCTCAAGTGTTTGATTTAAAGTCTTTAGTCTTTGTACGAAAGCAGGCTCAGTCAACTGGCAAGTTGGACTCGTGTATGCGGGGCCCGTACCGTGTGGTTAAAGTACTACCACATGGGCGGTACGAACTACAACTTTTAGCTGCCTCCTACGGGAAATCGACCCAGGCATCGGCAGAGTATATGATCCCATGGCGCGGGGAGTGGACTCCTGACGTATGTTCTGCTTTTTTTGATTGTGAGTACTTATCATCTATAA
Organism: Calephelis virginiensis; assembly: GCA_002245475.1. Lineage (NCBI taxonomy): Eukaryota > Metazoa > Arthropoda > Insecta > Lepidoptera > Riodinidae > Calephelis > Calephelis virginiensis. The sequence continues at coordinate 4,024 of NJDC01001411.1, forward strand.
CTTAAGGTCATGAAAAGGAAATTGTAAGCATGTTCATGATTAAGTTATGCTTCACGTCGTGCCTCTAACTTAAGTCATGGATTATTTTTAAGTTAACTAAGTTAAGCTTCACGTAGTGCCTATGACTTAGTTAACAGATTTTTTTATTGGTAAATGTGTAAACGGCTAAGTTATGTTTCACGTTGTGGCTATGACTTAGCCAGTTTACGTTTTAAGTTAGCCAAGCTAAGCTTCACGTAGTGCCTCTGACTTAGTTCATTTGTCGTTACGGGTTAGGCAAGCTAAGCTTCACGTCGTGCCTATGGCTTGTCTATCCTACTAATATGGCCAAGCTAAGCTTCACGTCGTGCCTATGGCTTGGGCCACTGATTTTGTGCTTGCTGATAAGTCACGCTTCACGTCGTGCCTGTTGATATTAAAGTTGCTAAATGTATGCTGTACATCTTTAAGCTGCTGGCTTATCAAACATGCTTCTATTCAGCTTACAGTGTTATGCTTCACGTCGTGCCTCTAACACTGTGTGGTAGTCCTTGTGTTTGTAGATTTTAATTTTTCTTCATGTGTGTTTGTGCAGATGCAGACCCCGACAGTAAGGAGTCTACAGCAGCAGAGGCTATGGATCAGTCTGCGTGCGAACCAGAGCCGAGCACAACTAGAGTGACTGACGAGGTGCTACCTCACACTCCTGAGGCAGTCTTACCAGCCGAACCGCGTTATGATGGTTAGGAGTAGGAGAGGCAGCATCAGCAACCTGCAGGAGCTGAGCGCAACGATTCCATGCCGCTACTGGTGACCGAACTAGAGAGTTAGAGGAGCCCGAGGACGGACTCCTGTCAGGAAAGGCCGTGTTGGAGACTAACTATTTTTTCATCACTTGAGGGTATATAAGACGTGTCCGACCGGCCATAGCTCGAGATCTCTCGCGCACGTGGCCAAGTGAACATATTGTCGTACCTCTGTCCGAGCGTCTAGCGATTCTATTTTTAGTTTTAGATTTACTTAAACTGTTATTTTAATTGTGTTTATCTCTTAGTTCATCTTAAATTTGATTCTACTTAAACGTTGTTTTGTAAAACTTTTAAGCAGTGGTATCATTTGATTGTAACAAATTAAATTGTTAATTTCAGCTTAATGTTATAATTTTTTTTAGTCAATTTATAGTTAGTTTTCCTAGAATATATTATTGTGTTTTTCTTGATAGGTATCAGAAAATTGGTTTGATCGATTTGTCACTAAAATATTTTGATTATGGAATGAACGAACAATAAAGTTGACAAAATCATAAATATTTAAAAAAAAGTATCTTCACGACGATATCCCCGAAGAGGTAGGCAGAGGTACAACCAAGGCACCCACGACTAGCCGAAGACACTAAGTCCCACAAATATTAATCTACATTTTTCCGCCAACAAAGTATAGTATAATAATACTCTAAGTATTAGTCCTTATTGTTAGTCAATGCTCACCCCCTTTGTCAATGCTGTAGGTACAAGAGGTGGTACCACATTCTTACTAGTGTAAATGTTTTCGTTCAATTGTAAAAAAGGATATCTGAAAAAAACCATTTCAAAACATGATTCCATGAATAGAAATTACAGTTCTACAAGCTTGACAGTAACTTTGCCTCTTCTACTAAAAATAATTGAATAGTTTATTGGGTTTACGAGTATTCTTTTATACATCCCAATTATTTTTTATAGGGAGCATTAAATATGGATATGCAGTTTCCATTGCTGTTTATACATACGTTCATATGTACACGCCAAGTCCCTTGCGGGATAAGCTGAGAATGTCAAGTATTAAATATCACAATCCTTGCATACCTGCTTAGCTTCCTACACATTCGCTGCTTTCAACCTATGAGTACGCCGATTTCATACTCTTTACACTCTCCTCGGATAAAACCCGAACGATTTGATCGTGGAATGTCAAACTTGATCTCTCCGGGGTACCGACTTCCAACCACATTCATAGTTCATCCAATATACCTATATTTGTTTTGTTATTCTTTTATCCATCATTCTTTTAACATTATAGAAACATAGGAGCATGCTTTTCTCGTTTTTACATTCAACAACTACTCCACCGACTTACTGCGAGCCTCGATTTCGATTCCCGGCGCCGACAGGCATTTATGTTTGTATTTCCAGACCAAGGTGTTTATTAAATTTATTCTCGTATCTATTTAAGTATTTCTATGTATTGGTATCCTTGTCTAGTCAATTCTGTAAAGTCTAATCAATTTGTGTAACTGGTTAAAAAAAGGAATCTAATAATAATACAGGTAAATTGTTCGTCATGACTCATAATCGTTAGGGTATCGTTACGTTTTGCAGAGTTCAAGTCTTCCTTTATTAACTTCGTTGATATCTACGTATCTCTTTGACGTTATCTTAGAACGTTTTTTCACCCCTTTCATAGGTCAGACTAAATCACCATACTTATAACGGTCAGTGAAAACACAATATTTAAAAAAATAGATTGTCACTATCGAAATTTTAAATTCTTGTGCCAAAACCAAAATTTGACATTTTTAAGGGTTTCGTCGCATCCGCTGGATGAACTGTTAAAATGACGCAAGACTCCTTCAAAAGTCATTTCATTTTAATAAATATTCTAGTAGATATCATAGTTTTAAAACAAACTCCAAAATAAAACAACATTTGTTCCATACAAAATAATTAACTAGGCGCGCAATTGTGATGTAAGTACAAGGCGATCACTCATGATTCTTGAGGGAAGAAGTACCTGACTGACTGCTGACAGGAAGGCGTCACTTTGAGTTTCAGGCATTACCGAGTATTTCCAAGGAAATTTGCTTGCTTGATTGTCATTCAATATCAGCAAAATGTAAACTCTAAAAACCTAATTCTTGTTATCGTCAAAGTAATTAAAATGTAAAAGCAACAGGATTTAAAACTAAATTAAAAGCTCTCTCTAAGTGTAGATAAAAAAAATGTGATTAAGACAAAAAATATTTCCTGTTATGAAAGCATGGTGAGCTAAATTTCAATTTTTATATGTACTTGTTTATCATATATTATAAATAGTTACGTTCACAACCACGTTCACGTTAAGTCAGGGTTCACAACCTCAGCGGGTCTGTGTGAATATCTTACCGTGTGTTTATTCTCTCTACATAACTTCACTTTCCTAAATTGTTACCCAATAGAGGTCGTTTGACAAATTGCCGTCCAATTCAGTAAGACATGTATTAGGAAAAATGTCATTTCGAGACTTATATAATCTGAGATACGTCCGTCCGAATTTCAAGAGAAATATTTGTTTTACGGATCAGCTGTTTTATTGGAGGAAATATAAACCAATATCTGGACATCAGACTTACTATTAAATTGTCTACCTTGTTAAATGAATATAACGAAAATGTAAATGCATTAGCCTCTTGTAAATATTTATGTGTTGATTTGAATATATAATTGTAATTACATACGCATCTTCACGCTAAGTCTCTTACGAGTTAGGCAGAGACAAAGAATGAAAATAATCTTGCTGCGCATGTGTCTCGTCTCCACAGAGTAAGCCATTCTTTCATGGGCCAGTGTACACAGTTGTACAATAAACTTCCCAGTTATATGAAAGAACTTCAAATTACTAATTTTAAGAAATGTGTCAAATGTAAATTAAATGATAAGTGTTATTATAACATTGCTGAATATTTAGCTCATAGGACAGTTTGGGACTAATTGCCCTTCGTGCCAATCTCTTATAAATATAATATATCATTATATTAATTATTGAAAATACATTTTAAAATAAGAAAAAAAGATAAGCCCGCTGCGTTTATTGGCGGATTTCGATCCGGTGGTAGGTTTATTATTATATAGACGCTTCGCATGTGCCTCTTGTAGGTTTATGTGAAATAAATTTATTATTATTATTATTATCGACTGCCAAATCTTACGATCTTTACAGACCTGTCAGGCGTTCTCCACACCTTACACACACCTTCTTCATTACCTTTTTGTACACTACCCTCGGATAATGACCGAGCGATTGGATTGTGGAATGTCAATCTAGGTGTCCCCGGGTATGTATCCGTGTGGATGTATGTACAGCCATCGACATTTGCATTATGTATAGCATAACGGAGATTCCGCTTTATCTGATGAGTTATGATTTAGTAGGTAATGTGACATTGATATCTGTTATTTTTGTAATTGTGAACTAAAACTGTAAGTGACAAATTTTAAAGTAAAAGTTGGTATTTTATTACCGTCCCCAAAAAATGAATTAACTCATGCAAACAAGTAGCAATTCTTCTGATTTTATGTGAGAAGTGACAATCATTAGTTATGGATTTAGTGAATACAAACTATATTATACATAAGTGACATATGATATACTACATTCTATTATTATTTATTTTTATTATAAATTGTAGGTTAAATATTACTCTTATGTATAAACTATATTCCTAAAATGCTTCATTTAAATCCGTTTAGAAGTCTTTCGTATTTATAATATCAGAAGAGTAGAGAGGAGAGTGAGTGCAGGGAATAGTGTGAATGGAGAGCTGGGTAAGCTATTCCAAAGCGAGGTTTTGAGTCAAAAAGCTAGACACGCTTTGCATAATTCTGTGCTTATTCCAACGTTATTGTATGGAAGCGAGAGTTGGGTATGTCAGAAAGAGCATGAATGTAGGATAGATGCGGTCGAAATGAGAACACTATCGAAAATCTGTGGTGTAACGCTCGCTGACCGCATTCGTAACAGTGAGATCCGAGAAAGAGTGGGATTGAAAGAAAGTATTGGTGTTAAAATGCGAAAGGGCATGCTCCGCTGGTTCGGTCATGTGGAAAGGATGACAGATGAAAGACTGATAAAGCAGATATACAATGCGAATGTGGATGGATGTAGGTTCCTGGGGAGACCAAGGCTGACATTTCACAATCAGATCAATTGGATATTATCCGAGGGTGGTGCCAAGAGTCTCCGAAACCGGCGTGTTTGTATGAAAAGGGTTATGAAAAGGGTTATGAAAAGGGAATGTGAAGGAAGCAAGACAGGTTTGTCAGGATCGTGAGGTCTGGCACTCGATACTCTCTGCCTACCCCGTAAGGGACTTGGCGTGTATGTATGTATAATATCAGTCAGATTTGAGTGTACATATTATAATGCATATAGGTAGAAATATATTTAACTAGCTGTTCCGGATAACTTTGTTCTACCCGTTCAGTTTTGTATAAGATAAGTTATAATACTGTTTTTCCCAGTTTCCGCGCAGTCGAAAAGGTCAAAAAGTATGCTATGTCCTTTATCTGGTTCTAAGCTACATTGCCACTAATTTTTAGCGAAATCAGTTAAGACGTTTTTGAGTTATAGGTAGTGTAATTAGCACGAATTTGTTTTATACTTGCATAGATTTAAATATAAATGTTCCAAATTCTCGCTTATAATAAATATAATAAATATATTTATTAACACAATAAGACTTGAAGTTTTGCTAAGAATAGTCAGCTAGAGTGAAAAACAGTCTCGTCGGCTTTAACAGCTAATCGAAAGGTACTTTTAATTTTAATTGATTTGACAATAACAAGTTTATCTCAATGATTTTTGTTTCTTTTTAGCAATGTAGAAGTGATTCTACTTGGCCACAGAGGGCACGGAGAAACTCGCACGAAGGGACATGTTATATATTGCATTCAGATTTAAGCAGTTTTATGACCTGCCTTGACAAAAATACTGTAGTTATGTTGTGGCTTATGCACCGTGGGTAGTAAAGTTTTCAAAAAAGACAAAGTCAATGGTTTATCATACTTAAATCAAATTTTAAAAATTCCATTTCCTCTAAGGACTCTAGCACTACTCGTGACCACGGCCGTCGCATTACGGTCGAAACGTCGAGAGTCGAGGTAAATACTTCGATTAAAATAGTACGCGATTTAGTCGCGTTCACAGTATGAAAACATTCAAGTTATTGTCAAACAAATATACAAACATGCAACCGCAACCCCATCTGTCATCACGAAGATCAAAGAGTGGTTTTGGTTAAAATTTACGACTTTTTTATCGAGCTAGATTTACTTAAACATGAATCGATTTCTCAGCTCAGTGGTATACAAAAAATCAGCCCAATCCGTAAATTGATTTAGAAATAAGATTTCTTTTAAAGTTTTAATTTTTCATTCAGCGAGCGAAAAGTTAACGCTGTCCTATAGGTAAGGTCTAAGGATGTTCCATTGTAATTATATGTAGGGTGCAGATTCGGGAGTACTACGTGCTTACGCCGCTCGAATCGAGATACTAGGGCGCCATTGCTACGTACAGAACTATACGTGTGTCTGTGAAAACTGGACGTGTTCAATTCAAAATTTTGTGCTGTTGCTTAATAATAAATCGTAGGTGTGAAGATGCCCAACACAGTTTTCAAACATGAACATGAGCCACATTGAGTGGGAGGTTACGGTGCTTAAGTGGAGGCGGAATACTTTAAAAATCTAGGCAACCTTAATGACATATAGAATCAAAAAAATAAATTATAAACACAATCACTTAATTCGTACCTGTCACTGTCTATTATTATTTTTTTTATGACATTAGAAGGCAAACAAGCAGACGGATTTCCTTATGTTAAGAAATTCGCACCGCCTAGAGACACCAAAGGTGGTAATGGTGCGTTGCCAACCTGAGGCCGGGATGCTAGGCCTCGAGCAAAAGTAAGTTTACCGGCTACCTTACCCTCCGAACCGGAAGACGTCATGACGTTATGGCGGCCGGAATAGGTAAGGCGGTGGTACCAATCCGGGCGAGTCGCTGCTAAACTCTACCACCTAGTAAGATGTCACGGTGTTAGTGACGGTAAGCCTATACTCGCCTTTTACAAGCTGCCTGGCAAGGAAGGCAGATGGTCTATTCTACAAAGGAGCCCGGACCAACACGGGGAAATATTGTATAATGCGATAAGTCCTAGAGTTATTGTTACAAGAATTGAAGTCTATCAGTATAATACTCAAAGGTCTAATACGTATAAAGTTTAATAGATAAAAGAACTTAATATTTTAATATGTTGTAAAACTTTTGCTTTTTTGTCAAAAAAACTTTACGAAAACACAAACACGCTCAAGAAATTTGGCCTATTTTGACATTCATCCAATATTACCAAGTATAAGGTAATTGCTGTAAAAGCACGGTAGTTTTGGAGAAAATGGCTTATTACAATTAATAATACAATCTGTATTTTGAAAGTTAATCGCCTCTGTGGTCTAGCGGTCCGGATCTTGGACTTGACTGCATGAGGTCCCGGGTTGGAATCCCGGGTCGGCCAACAAAAAAGAAATTTGGATTTTCCAATTTTCTAATAAAAAAAAATGTTGGGCGGGAATGTAAATGTGCCCGGTTGGCGATAGGCTAGCCACCTATCACATTGTGGGACTTAATGGCTTCGGCTAGTCGTGGGTGCCCTGGTTGTGCCTCTACCTACCTCTTCGGGGATTTGGGCGTGAAGATACTTTTTTACTTTACTTACTTTTTACACCAGTTTATTTAATGAAATGTACGTGAAACCTTACGCAACGAGTGCAAACTCTTTCAGAAGTACTATTTTATTCTTCTAATTAACAGGAAAATCCCCAAATGTCATAATAACAATTAAGTAACTAATTAAAAAAGTAATACAATTAGAGTAATGTAATTTTAAAACTACGAAACTTGTGACTTGTATGAAATTATTAAGAATTAATCAGTTAAGTAAGTATATACTACAAATCACAAAACTAAATTAAATCAGACCACGCGCTAATGAACGAAAACCCAAATCATATTTGGAATTTTAGTCCTCTTCCATGGGAACTCCTTTAGTGATCGAGATAAAGTGTCCTATGACCTTTCACGCAACATAAAGTAGGTACCTATCAGCTAAATTTTGTAACGATCGGTATATTAAGTTTATTACAATTGCGGTTATGTTTAAAAATGTGTTATTGTGCCTTTTTTAGTCACCTGCACCCATTTTTAAAATATTTGTATGTAATGTACAGAATTAACGCTTTTAAAGTTTTATGATATGTATACGGGGTTACTAGTAACTAACGCATAGCCTTTAGTATATCAAAAGCAACAACTTTTGTTCTACAACTTTTAGTAAAAAGGCGAAAAAAGAATTTGGTTCACCATACATAAAGTTTATCGTTCTCTGACAAAATATTTATTTAACATAGTTTTATGAAAAAGATAGATCGCCATTCAACAAAAACGCCAAATAAAGTAGGTTTTAAGGGAACGTAAGAAAAATGAATGCATTTTGTTTGGCATCATCAGTGTTGCCCTGATTCGCGTTAAGATTTGTCTGGCACGCACTCTACACATCGTGTTTCCTATATTATTCCTAAAGATCTACAGACCCGAGGTGAACCGCTCGAGATCCATGTAAGAACATGGAACTGCCCGTCAAGTAGATAGAATGGGTGGAGAAACCCACTGATCATCAATCGAATGATTTATTTCTTTCATTTATTTCTTCTTTTGTACTATCGATATGATTATCCCTGGTAGGGGAAAAGCCTGCAGCCTATCGTTATGAAATGGACCTGCATAAGACGTTGTTTCCATTGCAACTAGCATTTCTACGTTTCCGCTTCAATATAATTTAATAAATAATACAATATATTGTTAAGATTTTTCTAGTCTATATTTATTTCATAACCGCCTCGTTGGTCGAATGACTAGCGAGCGTATTTCTATTTGTTAGTATCGTTGACTTGACATCCATAGCACAAACCTGTAAATTACTCTCTTTGGAGTTAGATTTAATTTCTGTAATTTTTCTAGGGAATATCCCTATATATTAATGTGAAACATCTATAGCTGCACGTAAAACCGATTTCTGGCGTGGCGACGCGTCGCCACGCTTTATGATGGTATATAAATATATACAGTCTATATACCTATAGCTTACCTAAAGCTTTATAGCTTATTCCAAATCTGCTTTATGTTCATTAATTTTTAATTCGTACAATGTCAACTACAACTTTGGAGTAAAGTAGAAGTTGATATTTAGTCTACCTTAATTTGTAAGATGTAAAAATATCAAGGGAACGGGATTTTATGCGATTTTCATCAATAGGTATAAATAGACCAGAGCGATTTTTGAGGAAAATTTAGTTTCCTTGTATTATACAATTTTTTTATGACATTGGAAGGCAAACAAGCAGACAGATTTTCTGATTGTAAGTAATTCACTCCGCCTAGAGTCACCAAATGTGATAATGGTGCGTTGCCAACCTGAGGATAGGATGTTAGAGCTCGAGCAAAAGTAAGTTTATTGGCTACCTTACTTTCCGAACCAGAACATGTCAACGGCACTGACATTATGGCAGCAGGAATAGGTAAGACGGTGGTACCAATCCGGGCGAGCTGCTGCGAAACTTTACCACCTAGTAGAATGTCACGGGATAAGTGACGGTAAGCCTATGCTCACTTTTACGAGTTGCTTGGCAGAAAGGCAGGTGGTCAATTCTGCTTATTGCCCGTAGAACACAAATATATCGTTCGTGTCATTATCAATAATTTCCGATCAACTATATCTTAAAATTTTCGTATACAATACAAGTACAATGTTCGTATTCAAAGTTGGTGCAAAATGAAAATCAGAATCATTTAATACATAATAGGGTTACAAAATAATGGTGTTATATACATACACCTAGCTTCTCCTATTTTGCCATCCAGTTGGCATGCAAATTACATAAACAAAAAAAATTTATTGAAAATTAAAACAAGAAAAATGAACAGTTAAGAATGACGTTTATTACAAAAACATATTTATTACAGTGATGATTTTCTACATAAAAAAATAAAGTGCTACTTCTTTTTTTCTTTCATGGAAATTTCTCAATCATAAGAACCTTTTCCTAGAAATGACTAGCACAACGAAAAAAATGTTAGCAAAATAGGTCCACTCGTTCACGGTTAAATCGACAACTCAGGAATCAAAATTAGAAATATAAATGATACGTCGTGGGGCACCAGGTAGGAATGAAGTTCCTTCGGCTTATGTAGAATCGACACAATTCATGAGTATATATAATGCATAGGCATTAGCGGGGTTGAGTGTGGGAGAAAGAGAATACTACTCGATAGTGTATTGTGTGTTGTGTGTGTCTCATTTAACGGTTTCATTCCACGTTGTTTTCCTACAGTTTTTACCATCACATTTTTTTCAGTTCGGTCGCACAGCAAAATCCCTATGTCCTCTAAGCCGCCCCTAAGGAACTTCCTTCCAAAATCTTTATTCCCATGGTCCACGTCAATAAAGTTTTGCAAGTGGAACTATTATCATTGTTACTACTAGTTTTATACTTACTGGCACTAAATTCATTTTTATTTATAAATATTTAAAGTCGAACTTCTATAAAATTTGCTCTAAAGTGCCAACAATAGTTAGCTTAGCTATGTTTTCTTGAACTCGAACTCTCGCCTGTCAACAGCCTTTAAAAACAGCTGTTTTTAATTAAACAAGTTTGTACTATTTTGTGCTAAATTTGTAAATACTTTGTATTAAAAATAAGTTTAATAACATTGTGAAAGTATTTCGTGAAAAAACTTTCTACATAGTGACAATATTTATTGTACAGTTTTATGTGACTGCAGTACTTTGCACCACCCGTGTACTACTTGAACAAAGAAAAATTTGAAAACGAGCAACGGACTTTTTTGTTTTAAAACTTTTATCATTTGTTTCAACACTAAAATTAATTATTGTACTCCCTACCCCAAATAAACGACACGTTCTTTTTTTTTCTGTAAATAAATAAATATCTCTGGAAAAGTTACACAAATTGAATCTAACCCCAAAGTAAGCAAATTACATGCTTGTGTTATGGGTGTTAGTCAATGATATTAATACATAGTAATACTTAAATAGATACCAAAATAAATTTAATAAACACCCAGACCCGGAAATGCAGACATCTAAATGTTCGCCACACAAATATCTGCCACCGTTGGGAATCGAACCCGAGCCTCGCGGATGATCGGTTTAGTTAGGCGTGTACGCAAGCCACTCGACCAACTAGGCGGTCGGTATTTACCATTTACCACAGTATTTAATAAAAAATCTGTGTAAGTTTACAATTTTCTCTAATTTTCAAGTAGGTTCAGCTAGTGGTTCAATTGTCTCCCTCTTGCTAATAATATGAAAAGCTATTTAATTATAGCTAAACTTGCTGTATTTGAAATTTGAAATGTTTATCTACCCTAAATGTTAAACTAAAACATTAATTTGTTTTCCCCTGTAATAAGAGCTTTTCACAGGCTAAGAATAATATCAGATATAAATGATATTACACTGCTAAACTATGTGTTCCTACAATAAAAAAATACCCAGTTTGTTGACTTTAAAGTTTTTATTAAAATTAAGTCCTCTCAGAAATTATTATAACATGCAAATAGAAAATATGCTATGTTGTTTTATTTCTATCCAGTCAATTCGTTGGCTAACTGCTTTTATTGAGCAGTTTAATAGTATTTTAATCGAAACTTTGGATGTTATCCCAAATAATCAAATTACCTGTGGAGGCAATAGAGTCAACCTCTTACAATATTCCAAATAATCAGAGTTGCCAATTTGAAAATGTATAAAATTACATTACAAATAACTCTTAATACTGTGACGAAATTAGTAAATGGAGTTGACAAACTAAACCAACATATACAAGGCTTTTCAGGTAAAGCATTGGAGTTGGAGTTATAAATAAACGATAATAATATTGATATGTTATGTCTTACTGAACACTGGCTTAAAGATCATCAATACATGTTCAGCTATAGGCATCACCAGGAAGGTAGCTCATTTAATAGGAAACTTATATAAAGTCAGGTGTAAACTTATTTTAATGTAAACAAATTGTTACACACTGTAGAGTTTAGATTTACAATAGGTTGCTTAAATTGCATGTGTGAAATTATTAAAAAATATATTTACAGGCTGGGAGAACTTGCATAATGCATTAACTCTATTCTGTGATCTCTCTAAGGCTTTCTACTATGTTCATCATGATACTTTGATCAGGAAATTGTGCCATTACGGAATTAAGAACAGAGCTCTTCATATCACTATCATACTTAAACAATACTGTTCAGAGTGTTATAATAAATGATAAATTCTCTTCGGGTTCTGTGGTTAAGATGGGTGTACCGCAAGCCTCTTATTCATTCTTAGTCCATTTCTAAATATAAAAATATTTATAAATAAATTACTTACTTTATTACAGAAGGAATATCCATGACATTGCATTATTCTCGGATGACACTTTACTTATATTTAAAGTGAATAGAAAATTAGGTAAGTACGACGAAGTGAACAATGTGATATCCAATGTTGTTCATTGGTTTACAGTCAACAATCTTGCTTTAAATGGTAATATATCGAAGTGTATCAGATTTGAATGCCCAATGTAAAACGGCTAGTAGATTCCGATGAACAACTGAAGGAATTGGACTGAACTAAATTAGATTGGATGGAATTAGATTGGATTGGAATACACTTTGTTTTTAGGTATAACAACTGATTATAAATTACAATGGGACCCTAATATTGAGAAACTGGCATATAACAAATGTTAAAAAGACCCGAATAGTATATTTTAGCTATTTTTTTAGTTTTATGTCTTATGAAATTCTTCTTCAGGGAAATTCAGCACATAAAAGTACCTACTATATTTGAATATCAAAAAAAGGAGAAATATTAGAGCTATTTATAATCTTAATGTAATGGATTCTCTCTGAGAAAAAATCAAAGAAATAAGTATTTTTAACATTGAGTTCTCAATACATATACTTACATGAGTATCTAAATCAAGTTAAAAAATGCGTATGTTTAAAAAAAAATTGGTGTTCACGATGTAAATACGAGAAATAAAAATAATGTAGCAGTATGCAACACTAATGTCCATAAAATTAGTAAATATTTCGTGGGTCAATGTATACGTTTCTACAATAAGCTGCCCAGTATTATTAGAGATCTACCTTTAAATAAGTTTCAAAACTGTATAAAAAAGAAAGGCTATTATAAGATCTCTGAGTATTTGGAAGACGAACAATCTCGTACTGCAGTTTGTAATGTAATTTGTCATTCTTTTTCATTTCAGTTAACATTAGATTGTGATTTGTATTTTTTATCTAGTTTACAATGTTCCTATAGTATTTAAAAAGACAAGCCATGATTTCGATCCAATGGTAGTTTAAACAAATGTCAACGCGCGCAAGTACCACTCGTATGGTCCATGTAAATAAAGTTTTTGAAGAGAAAATTTCTTTAGCGGAGTTGCGCTTTTTTTTGGAATGGGAAAAAACTTCTAAACTCGTGTGAGAATACGTGGCCTCGTAAGACAAAAATTTGTAATACGAATAGCTATAATGCGACATTCCATTGCCAGAGCTTTAACGCTACGACAAGCGTTAAACTTTGTATGTATAATTAGACGTCATTCAGCGCTTTATTTGCTATTTTATCACAATAAAGTTGAATAGAATCAGAAAGCGCTTGAATCCTTAACTGTTTAATGTTCTGCGTGATATTATTAGACACTTTATTTCATTCAGCGCTTGATCTGCAGTTTTAAATAATTGTACCTACTTTAAAGTGTAAACTGTTTCTTGTTTTGAATACTTTTCAGGTTGTATCTTTAGTCGCCTCTGTGGTCTAGCGGTCCGGGTATTGGACTTGACTGCATGAGGTCTTGGGTTCAAATCCCGGGTCGGTCAACAAAAAGAAAATTGGATTTTTTCCAATTTTCTAATTAAAAAAATGTTAGTCGGGATTGGAAATGTGCCCGGTTGTTGATAGGCTTGCCACCTATCACATTGTGGGACTTAGTATCTTCGGCTAGTCGTGGGTTTCTTGGTCGTACCTCTGCCTACCTCTTAGGTGATATGGGTGTGAAGATACTTTTCGGGTTGTGGTAAATAAATAGACATTAGTTAAGAAAAACAACTTTTAATTTCTTTGCGACTTGTAGGTATATCATAGTTTCTCAGTTAATAGAAATTGCAGTACAACATTTGAAGAAGTTTAGCTGTTTTCGAAAAAGTTTTAAGTTTAACAAAGGAAATAATAATAGAAAGAAAATCGATATACACAGATATATTACATTGAAATAAATTATACATAAGTTTGAAAATTAAATATTTTATCATATTTTATCTCATAAGTAATACTATTTAACTGGCCTAGGTAAATTATAAAGTGGTCGTACTGAAGTTTCATGGTTTAGTGCAGAGTATTTAAAAAGGTAGGTACTAATAGTACTAATAAAGTGTGCTAGTACATTTTACGGATTGTACGATTACAGTGCGAACCCAAAAATGTCCGATTAAGCACAAGACTATTGTATTCTACCACAAAAATGATAGCACTTACTGATAATTATAGCAATTTGTCTGAAATTTTTTCTTAACCATTCTTAAATATCACAAATGCACAACGTTAAAATTCAAGTTTTCACTTCTGCAGGCACTCTCGGTGTGCAACCCTTCTTTTTTCTGATTCTAATTTCAATTAATCTAATATATGAACTAAGCTTACACATGAGCACACATCACCTCGATACATCTCCATTAATTATCACTATCGATACATTGCCTTCATTTCCAGCATATTGATAGACATTAGCTGGCCATGCTGAAACTCAATTTACGTACGTCCGTCGGCCATTCCAATTACACATTATAGTTGTAATCAGGAGCTAAAAGGTCAATAGTAGGATGTATGTGATTCGGGTTCAATCAAAATAAATATCTAGATGTTATTACACATTAAGATGTCGTTTCATTAGTTTTGTTTACAACTAGACGTTAGATTATGGTAAATAGAGTGTGTAATCATTATATACATATATATAGGTTTACTCGTTTAAAGGTGAAAATCACTCGTTAAAAATATCGATAAGATGGTGATGGTAATGATGATTATACAGATATTACATTACCGTATGCCTCTGTGGTCTAGCGGTTTGATTCTCGGTTTGCGTAACAATAAAAAAATTAGGTTTTTCCAATTTTCTAGTAACAAAATATTGTCTGTGATTGGATATGTGCCCGATTGGAGATAAGCTTGCCAACTATCACATTGTGGGACTTAGTGTTTTCGGCTAGTCGTGGATGACCTGGTTGTTGTACCTCTGCCTACCTCTTCGAGGATATAGGCGTAAAAATACTTCTTCTTTGTACATTACCGAGCTTTAATTTGACTCAGTGCTATTTTAGGGCACTGTTTAAAGTTTAAACGTATCAATTAGCAGACAAGGACCTTACCAGACCACTAGAAAGGGAGAAAGGTTACCAAAGATAAACTGTAAAGAATATCTAGTAACAAAACTTACACTTACACTGTAGTGCAATAAATTGTTTTAAGAATAAAAATATTTATTCGCCTCTGTGTTCTAGCGTTTCAGGTGTTGGATTTGACTGCATGAGGTCTCGGGTTCGAATCCCGGGTCGTGCAACAAAAAAAAAATTGGATTTCCAATTCCAAGTTGCTTAGGATTGGATATGTGCCCGGTTGGCGATAAGCTTGCCACCTATCACATTGTGGGACTTAGTATCTTCGGCTAGTAGTGGGTGCCTTGGTTGCATCTCTGCCTACCTTTTCGGGGATATGGGCGTGAAGATATTTATTATAATTCGTCGTCTTCGTCGTGACCAAGACGTAAAATGACATACATTATTTAATGTCAATATAAATGTTAGAATCTGAATCTAGAAAACGACTTAAAAGATTTTTACAATTCTGTAATACACGGTATATATGGGGTCGCTGGGCAATAAATCAATCTAGCTAGGTTTCACTTTTAGAACTCCCCCGAGGGTCTGAGCCTTGTCGTGGCAGGGGGCTGAGTAACTGAGTAACTAGAGTCGAGCCGGGGCACCGGTGAAACCAATACGGACCAGGGAGGGCGCTCCTCAGTACTCCTCTCTGTCCAAGGGGGGACACGAGGAGCGCACACAGGGAGGTGGGCCACTTGGCCCGCGTGGGATGGCGGCAACACGGCCCATGGAAGAGGAGGGCGGGCTTTCCATCTAGCCCGCCCGGTCGAGATGGGGTTGCGGCGGGTACAGGGGTGCCTGTTGCCACTGGGACCCCCGAGGTGATTCACGCTGTGTCTCCGTGCACCACTTCAGGCCGGTTTGCGGCCCACTGTTGGGTGGGCTGCCAGAAGGGGATCTTCGGATCCAGCGCCGCCGGGGCAGTGGAAGTTTGCAAAAGCGTTCCCACAGCCCCGGTACCTCGTGCAGGGGTGGACATCATGGGGTTTTAGTGAGTAGGAGTCTCACATAATACCTGCCAATTTCGGGGGAAGTGGCGGGTATCCATGATGGATTTCCCCACGAAAAAAAAAGGTTTCACTTTTAGAAAACGTTTAATAAATCAAAATGAGCAAAGCTCGGTCATCAAGGCACCGTCATCAGTTATTAGTGAAAGACTTTTTTTGTTGTTGCCTAGAGACACCAAAGGTGGTAATGTCGCGTTGCCAACCTGAGACTGGGATCTTAGGCCTCGAACAAAAGTAAATTTACCGTTTACCTTACCACCCGAACCAGATCACGTCAACGGCAAGCACTGACGTTATAACGACAGGAATAAATAAATAATAAGTAAGGCGGTTGTACCAATCCGGTCGAGTCGCTGCGAAACTCTACCATCTAGTAGGATGTCACGGTGTTAGTAACGTTAAGCCTATGCCCGCCTTTTACGAGCTGCCTGGCAGAAAGGCTGATGGTCTATTCTGCAAGGGAGCCCAGACCAACTCGGGGAAATTATCACGGGGAATTAGTAAATAGATATGTAATTGGATGATTCAAAAAAACCAAAATTGGCGTTTAAAATATTAATTCCGGTGACAGAGCTTAATAAACAAAAGGATAGTCGCCATTACTTTTTTTTCTTGGAAAACAATAATGAACGACAAATCACGTTATCTGTATATTCTAAAGCTAAATATTATGTTTGTTTGTTTACTTATACGCACTTATCTCAGGAACTGCTGGTCTTATTTGACAAATTCTTTCAAAGTTAGATAGCCCATTCCTGGACAAAGGCTATACATCATCACACTAAGACCAATGGGAGCACATCACTAATGAAGAATGTTTCCAATGCCTTCGCTGCGTGCGCCGCGTAAACGGTTAAAGTTTCGCAAAAATCATGGTTCACAGAAGTGGGATCCCACTCCCTTTTAAAAGTTCTAAAAAAAGTTCATGATAGCAAATGTCTACATTTTAAGTTTAGCTCACTAAAAAAGTAATAACTTGCGACCTATTAAAGTAAGAACTTACTTAACTTTCATAAGTTAAAACTTACTTAAATTTCATAAGTTTCATAAGTTAGTTAAGAAAGACCATTTTTTTAGAAGATAATTTGTCGTGTAAGTCGAGCAGAACTTATGGTTTAGTCGCAATCCGTCAAAAACTGCTTTAAATTCCGTCAAAAACTTTTGGGTTTGATCTTTTAATTAAAGATTTGAGTGTTAAAACGTGTTTTGTTTTTCATATTCATATTCAAATTACAATGAACAGTGCCATGTTGTATATTTTATAAATAACTAATTACTTTAGAAGCATGTAACATATTCATAAATCAAATACTTAGTTATTTTTATCTTAAAAACTTCTATCGTTACTTCGTTGTCCAGAATGTTCTTTGTGAGTATTTTAAAAACTTTTGTCAGTGAAAAGGACTATATTGTTACCACGCAAGTCGATTTCTGTTTGTAAAAATAGATTAAAAAACGCCGCGGCTATAATATTTCGCAACTAAATGTTACTGTGCAGTGTAGTCGTATAAGTAGGTACAGTTGTAAACTGTATATGCTAAAAACTGTACAATTATCTGTCACTAGCTGTTACTTGCGGCTTCGCCCTCGTTTTCGCAAGAACCCGTTGTGCGATCGGGATTTAAAGTAGCCTATATGTTAATCCAGGTCACAATGTATCTGTGTACCAAATTTCAGACAAATCCGTTTAGCCATTCGAACGTGAAAGAATAACAAACATACATACATCCTTACAAACTTTAGCATTTATATAGATACTAGCTGCTACCTGCGGCTTCGCCCGCGTTTTCACAGAAACCCGGTGTGCGATCGGGATTAAAAATAGCCTATATGTTAATCTAGGTCACAATCTATCGGTCTTCCAAATTTCAGACAAATCCGTTCAGCCATTCGAGCGTGAAAGAATAACAAACATCCATACATCCATACTTTCAAACTTTTGCATTTATAATATTAATAGGATGTCAGAAGGTCATGAGCTAGTATATTTTCTAATATCTGTGGTCAGTCATGAATATCGTCAGTACAACGGGCGGCGTGTGTAACGTCGGAAAGTCATATAAAAAATATAAACAAAGTATAGTTGTGATATTGTGGTCATTAGTACGTTTGGTGCCACAGGTGTATCGGAATTCTCGTAGATTGTTTCTTATTGGTCGATTTATCGAGAAGTCTTGAATAAAGTTGCTTCGTCAACAAAACAGGTGGCGCATTAGCAAGTAACTCGTTTCTTATGGGTCTGTTCATCGCTGCCATGTGTATATAAACCCTAGCGCCGCCATATTTCGGCAGACATGCTTTGTGCACGTCTCTCAGTGTTTGGACCACTGTCTAACACGGAGGTCGCCACTGGTAATAGTCTCTTCCTGTCATAAGTTGACAAAGAGACACTTCTAGATCGCAATTGTTAATTCAATTGGGATCTCAGGGCCCAGGATGTGCGTCGTCCGGGAGGTACATTATTCGGTCAGCACTCACGCAGGAGGGGCGGGGTGGAGGCGGAGTGGAGCTTTCCACTTCGAGGGTTTGGCGTTTGCATAAGCACGAACACCGTGACGTGTTTGTGTAGTGTTGTCATAGTGGCAGGCTTACTCCAATGTTTTATGGTTTGTTTAGTAACAAATGGGTGTACGCGTTATGTTAGTAAACAGTGTAGTGAGTAATTATGTAGCTACTCTATAGTTTATTATTATGATGAGGTTTAAGATGTGGTTGTACGACTAGATCAGGTGTTACGGCTTTGTTTTGATATTTCTACTCGTATATATGGTTAATTTTGTGAAAGAGGTATGTGGGAGTGCAAAGATGCACAAGTCTATAAATGGTGATGCCTCAGTTGAAAGAAAGAAGAAAGCTTGGCTAGACTATGTAGCATGTTTGCAGTCGAATGACAGTATGAAAGATTTGAAGAAAGAAATGTAGCGTTGTTGCAAGAATATCACCAAACACTTAGTGAAAGAGAAGCGTGAAAGGGAAAGTATGAAACTAGAAGAGAGGTTGGCTAACAACTTCGAGATGAACACCAAACTCTTTTGCAGGGAGGTGAAGAAGTCTCGGAGTTGTTCGTCTACCTCCAGAATGAATAGAATTAAGTCTAAGAGTGGTGATATTCTTGCAAGCACGCATGACGTATTAAAACGGTGGAGTGAATTTTGTGGAGATATGTATGAATGTGCCCAAAATGCTGCCACTGGGTCCGAGTACTCATATGACTCGGAAATAGCGGAGGCATCTGACGGCATTATGATGGAAGAAGTTGAATGGGCGATAAAAAGTATGAAATATGGTAAGGCTGCGGGAGTAGATATGGTTACAGCTGAGAAGAGTCTTCGAAACCGGCGTGTTTGTATGAAATGGGTTATGAATCTAAAGGAATTAAGACAGGTTTGTCAGGATCGTGATGAGGTCTGGCACTCGATACTCTTTGCCTACCCCGTAAGGGACTTGGCGTGAAGATATGTATGTGTAAATATAATATATCTGCATAATTGCTTATCAATCAACAATATGAAAACTCTTGAAATATTATTAAATGTCCGTAGTTTCTGAATGCTCGTTCAATCAAATTTACCTGGTTTAATAAAATATGCCATTATTGTGTAGCGATATAGTGCGTCAAGCATTCAACATAATATCGTAAATCCACAATTCCAACAGCTGTATTTCGTAAATGTAACGATCACAATAAAATGCTCAAACAAATGATACGTTAGTTTAGCTTAATGGGATGGTTTTGAACACGAAAATAATTGGAAAATTATGTGTTTAGCGATTTCCGCTGTTATTTATAGGAAGGCAAACAAACATAACTCGAAGAAGAGTGAAATTCTTATATTTAGGGCACCGAAACAACAGCCGCGCTATGTGCCACCCGTATGTCTTAATAATACACCTTTGAAGGTCGTGAAGAGATTTAAGTACCTAAGCCATATCGTCACGAGCGACTCAAGGGATGACGAGGATATTGAGAGAGATCGTAGAGCGTTGGCGGTGAGGGGTAAAATGCTTGCCTGCAGATTCGCAAGGTGCACTGTAGATGGAAAAGTCACTTTATTTAAAGCACTGTATCAGTCTTTCTATACCGGTGGTCTGTGGGTGTTATATACGCGCCGCGCCTAGGATGCCCTACGGGTTCAATATAACAATGCCTTTGAGATGCTGTTGGGGCTACCATGGTGCTGTAGCGCCTCTCAAATGTTCGCTCATGCGCGCACGGACGACTTCCTGGCTTTGATCTTTGATCACATATCTGCTACAGCGCCTAAGTACAAGCGTCAACAGTATCTTAGGGATGATTGCTTCCAGGCCTGACTGCTCTATACAGCTTTACTGGATAGAGACTGCAGTAGGGTTAATTAAGTAGGTTATTTATTTAGTATCAAATGTACACTAACAATACTAACATAGTCTATAAGGCAGTACTTGTACACAACAACAACACACACACAACAACAATAACACATTACACAATTATGGATCTATGGTCTAAAATAAAATATTAATATTATTATTAGTTGCTTATATTAGGAGATATATAATATCTTTGTTTAATAAAAAAAATACTTACGAAATATTTACTTATACGAGTACTAACTTTTCACCTTGGTGACTTTATAAAAACAAATTGAGGAACTGGTTTTTTTATGTTTTTCTGACTTGTACTAAAGATAGTCGAGGGATTTTTACACATACTTGATAATTCATATATCTTTTACTGTAAACACTTATAATCCCCCTGAATTTACCTAAATAAATAAACTTTTTACATAATATTATTATCTCCATGGGTAAATAATTTTAAAACACACCACTGTATACAAAATCAGCAAAATAATAATTATGGTGTAAGAGTTGTTATTTTTTTTGATATTTTCGTCAAATTCAAAAAAGTACTAGTTCAAAATTGGTGACTTTTTATTTTTAAGTTCACTAACCTCTGGTATGCCGTGACTTTAACGTTGCAGTATAACTGGATTGCGCGGATCCGCGTTCCGGCATGCAAATGACTAAAATGATATATCTACGATATGACAAGTTTTCACCCAAACTGTAATTAATGCAACATACAAATGAATTTATTTTGACTAGACTGTAAGAGTAATTGTATATTTTGATTGCACGTCTCCTAGCCTACTGTTCGCAACTCTATAGGTAGTTGTTGTTGACATTTCGGTAGTAATAAAAATTATCTACAATTGACACTAATTATTAAGTTTATATAATAATGAAATAGGTATGTGACTCTATTAATATTTTACGAACGCTACCCGAGAAGACATTTGAATCGCACGATTAAAACGGCATTTTTTTAATTCGATTTTCGAATCCTAAATGCTAGATATAAATACATTAACAAATATTAAGAAATAATCATTTCTTGTACAAAAAAAGTATCTTCACGCCCATATCCCGAAGAGGTAGGCAGAGGTACAACTAAGCCACCCACGACTAGCCGAAGATACTAAGTCCCACAATGTGATAGGTGGCAAGCCTATCGCCAACCGGGCACAATTCCAATCCCGACCAACATTTTTTTTGAACATTAGAAAATTGGAAAAATTCAATTTTCTTTTTGTTGGCCGACCCGGGATTTGAACCCGGGACCTCATGCAGTCAAGTCCAACACCCGGACCACTAGAACACAGGCGATTTCTTGTACAAAGTATTCATTTCTATTTAAACAAACTAGTTTACCGAACCTGGTTTATTTGGCACCCTATAATCTCTACCTACCCTGTAGTCCACCTACAACCCTTAGGGTTTCAAATAAAAAAAAAACAATAAAAAATCGGAAAAAAATGTGTCCTATAAAAATATTTAGCTAAAAATATTTTTTTATCGGAAATGGTTATGTTGTGATTAGTTTAATTTAATAAGTAAATAAAATACCATTTTTTCACCATTTCAGTTCAAAATGTGTAAGAGTTAAAAAAAAGATTTATGCTGGGAAATCATAACACACTCGTCCGTTAGGGCCATAAGGATAACACAGTGGGACATCTTTCCTCTATAAGGCCTAAACAATGTCCGCCTTTAATGTTTGTTACCCTGTTAATACTCACTGTATTTATGTTATAAAAACGGTGTACGGTTACTTTAATCGTTTTATTGGTAAAAGGGTAATATACGTAATCAGATCTAGGTACCGATCGTCTACAAGGCTGACGTTCGATTCTTGATAGGGATAGGTATTTGTATGATCAATATGAGTGTGCAAACTTTTGGGTCTACGTATTTTTAACTCCTGGGTGATATTATAAGGTTCACATGTCTTGGTGGCATTATATCTTTTGATGACAGGTTTTGATGAGGATTTTTTGTTTAAAAGCTGGCGCGATGCGGATCTTATATTTACTACGTAGGTTTTGTTGGGAGTTTATTAATATGTTTCAAATTTTTGTACAAATTGTGTATTTTACCTTCAGGCACTCTGTCTACTTCTATTCTCAAATAAATTCAATTTGAAATTGTCTTACAATCTAAATTTGACATATATTTGTTGTTATATTAAATCCAGACTTCACAGTAACCACACTTGGTAAGCATTTAGCACTTTTCTCTTTTGAAAATTCTCCAATCTGAAACAAATTTTTATTCATTAAATTTGACAAAAATTGAAATTGATTGACAAATCGGTGATGAAAACGCGGTAACTATATTCAAGATTGAGATTATTGATATGCACTGCTAGGTGGAAAGTCTTGAATTCGAAATAAACTTCAACTGACTCTTATTATGAGGACACCAGTGCGTCAGTGTAAGTACGGAACAAAATTTGATATTTTTCTTTTTGGAAAAGTGGTCCTTTGGAATCAATAATGCATAGTCGCAGTTATCATATACAATTACAAAACGAAAGTGAAGACAACTTTTTGCAATGTAGCTAATAGTAATACAGCCACATACTATCACCACACACATAAAAAAAAGGGTTTCAAGACTGGCAACTGCAAGTATCAAAAGTACACATTCACCAAATAATTCTCTTTTTATAATTAAATTTTGGTAAATTAAAAATTTGGTTATTACACGGCACTGAAAAAGTAAGTATTTCCAACCGATAAAAACCTCTGAAAAATCGACTGTTCCTTTTTCGTATGTTAGACATCACATGACTTTTCACAAACTAATTCGGTTTGAAGCATCATTTTTATCCAGTAATCAGTCCTACACAAAATTTTTGATTAAAATTTCAATTCCAAAGGCAGGAAAATACGAGATGGTTTTTCATTTTAAAGGGCTAAAATAGGAAATGAAAAAGTGTATGAAAATCTAATTTACGCTGACGAAGACCTGGGAAAATAGCTGAATATTACAATGCATTATTATGTCACTGCATCAAAATTAAAAAAGATAGTTACATGTAAAATTAATAATAACGATATTTGAGATGAATAATAAACAAAACAATAGTTGTAGAGTATTTATTTAATAAATAAAACTAGTCAGCTCGTCAGATGATAAGACGCATCACATTTATATCCACCCATACAGCACTTATCCATTGGTTAACTACTGTCTCTCTGCCTGGCAGCTCGTATAAAGAATAATTTAAATGGGTTATTACGTATTTGACCACTGCTAGTAAAGTACTGTGTTACATCTCGCACAGGTAGAGATCCACCTCCTTACCTATTCTGGTCGCCTTAATGACACTGTCATGTTCCGATTCTGAGAGTTAGCACAATACGTTTAACGATCCAGCCTGAGGACAGATCACAACGCACCTTTAAGATCTAATATCTATAGGCCATTATTAGATCTGTATGCTAGTTCGGCCTCTTCTCACATGAAAAAAGGATGCAATATGGAGTTAATATTAAGCTATAGCATATATTTACAATGTTATAACTTGTAAAACTAAAATAAATTAAGCATTTTCATTCGTCATAAATTTTTAGTTATTAAAAGGAAAATTTTCCCAGTTTCTCGGGAAAAAACATGATTGAAACGACTGTGTTGAAATGTCGATTAGTTTTGTCTTAGAAGAAATAAAGTAGAATCTCTGTGTTCCTTTTCTAAATTATTTAAAATCAGTGATTTTTTATGAAAATTAATTCTAGAAGACTTTTTAAAACTCGAATTATTTTTTACATTTGTTTTAAATGGAAGACGGCATAACCTATAAATTTATTTCTTTTGTAAATGTAACGTTATAGTTGTTACTGACTCGCGGTTGACTAATGTGTTGTCGTCTTACATATACATACGTAAATACCTATGTTCACGCCAAGCACATTACGGAATAGGCAGAGAGTATAGAGTGACTAATGTCACGATGTTTGCAGACCTGTCTGGCTTCCTCCACTTTTATTTCCCTTAAATAAAAACACGCCGGTTTTTTTAATCCACTCCAGGATGAAACCCGAGCGCTGTCTGCATAAAGCAGGCTGCATTTGCATTCTGACATTCATTGATACTTGTATTTAATACAAGGTAAACAAGCGTGCAGACAGAACACAGCTCTGCTTACACATCAAGCCAAGGCAAAATCTTGCTGTCCACCCGCGTACATGCTTTACAATCTAAATACATAGACTACACAGTACGAAGCAGTTACCAGTCTATCCCATATTCCGGTAGAAATATTATGTCCGTGTTCATGTTGCCATATCGTTTCTATATTACTTCCTTCACTTATGCAAGCTCATTGCTGTCTTTACTTATCTATTGGTCTTAATTGGTTCAGTATAAATTTGGGACAAATCAAGCTATACCTAAATACATAATGCGAATACAAAATACGAAAATGTACGCATAAGAGTACATAAAAATCTATTTATTATTAATTTGTGTAAAAACTATTTGTTAGGCATTCATAGGATTTTTATGTAACCGCTTCGGAATTATAATTTACCTTTCGAATTAATAAATATTAAATCGCAATGTGATTAATGAATTTGGTTCGATAATTGCAGTATCAATGTGCTTTAATTATTATTTATTTCGTTAAGTTTCAAAATATTTTTTTCGGCATTTAACTTGCCACAAAAATAACGCGCTCTTTTGTTATATGTCTTTATAAATATTATGTATTCACACAGCGTTTTCATGATTTCTTTATACGAAATGATCTGATATGCTATAACTAAAATCTTAGTCTATTGAACTTTTTTTTTTTGGAATGACTACTGTTGTGTACATCTATAGACTTTATCACCGTCAACAAGGGCGTCTCCTGTGAGACTGTACCTCGGCTTAGGGTGGGATTTTGGTTTGTTTCGGTAGAGGATATCGTGGCTGTGTCCCGCCCAGGGCGGAACATGGGTCTTCGCCGCCCCCGGCGGCGGCGGTGTTGCGAATTTGTATGGGTGTGTAGTGATGTATGAGGCGTTTGCCTCGGTGATAGGGTCATCTGGGTCTAGGATCACGTGACGGGGCCTCCGGCGAAGCGGAGGTGGGTCCGTCTCGGGGACATAATCGTTAGCTGCTGCCATCAGAGGGTTCGGGTGATTTTCTAACTTAGAAAAATATGTTTGGGAGAGTTTTTGAAAGTGCTTCGCTAGGCTAGGCAATTCCAAGTCTCTATGTAAATCTATGTTGAGCATGTACCATGGTGCGCCGGTGGCTAGTCGTACGAATTTATTCTGAACAACTTGTAGAGGGTAAAGGGTTGTCCTAGGTAGGTGGGCGAATGCTACGCTTGCATAAGACAGTATGGGTCGTATGCAAGTTTTATAAAGAGTCAACTTTTATAAAGAAATCTAAGTGACAATTTACTATTTTTGTTCAGAAGACTGTGTAAACGGTACATTACATGTTTTGTCTCATCTTTCACACGTTTAATGTGTAATTGAAATTTCATATCTTTGTCCAGCGTTACCCCGAGGTACTTGACTTCGCTTTCCCACGGGATAACGCTACCGAACATAGATATTTGCCTAATTTGGCGGAAACTTCTGGTTCGGGTGGGAATCTTTTTCCTACAGAAAAGTACTGCCTTACTTTTTTTTGGATTTACTTCTACACGCCACTTTTTGAACCAGGTAGCTAGAGAGTCGGCTGCTATTTGCAGTCTTTTTGAAATAATGAGATTAGACACATGTGTGGAGTATAAGGCGGTATCATCCGCGAACAGGGCTAACTCTATGTTAGGAAGTCGTGGGACGTCGCTCGAGTATAATGAAAACAGGATAGGAGAGAGCACTGATCCTTGAGGGACACCTGCTTATAAAGGGCGGGATGTGGAGAGAGTTCCTTCGACTCGGAACCGAAAACGGCGGTTTGACAAGTACGCTTGTACGATGTGCACTAGCCTATCCGGCACACCTATTTGGTATAGCTTGTATACCAAGCCGTTGTGCCAGACTTTGTCAAATGCCTTGGCGACGTCCAGGAATATGGCGCCTGTGTTCTCCTTGAGGCCACAGGTAGAATTCAAGCCAGACAGGATGTGCTCCGTTAGGCGGTGCACTTGATGGGTACACGAGTGGGCGGCTCTGAAATCGAATTGTTCGTTCGGTATCAGGCCTTTTTCCCAAACTACTGACTTAAGACGTGAGATAATAATTCTCTCGTATAATTTGCCTAATGTGTTAATTAGGCTGATGGGTCTGTAACTAGCGGGTAAAATGCGAAATTTGCCTGGCTTGTGAATGCCTATGACGGTGGCTTCTTTCCATTCGTCTGGAAAGGCGCAACCGGCTAGTAGAGCATTGAAGATGCTGACCAGCAGGCATATGAGGGGGGCGGGGTGATATTTAATAACTTTATTAGTTATTTTATCTGGACCCGTGGCTTTTTTGTTATGTAGATCTTTTATTAGGTCAGTCACTTCTTTGGTGTCTGTCGGTTGTATGGGTTCTCCCTCTGGTGGCAGCGAGGCCCTACGTTGGACTTCCCTATCTACCATTTGGACATGTTCTAGGTTTGTAGGTTGGTTAGATGGGCTACATTGAGCCTGAATGTTGTCGGCCAAACATTCGGCTTTTTCGGAATCGTGAAATGCGAGATTGCCGTCAGGTTTAACTAACGGGGGCATATCCACAATTTGGTCGTTTTTAATAGCTGAGGGCTCGATACTACCTAATAGTCTGTCCCACCTATCGTTCCGGTATTCGGCGAAACGCCCCTTTACTTCCCTTTTGTAAGGTCCGGTACGATCGGCGGTTTTCGTCTGTCCTGTATGTCCTATAACGTCGCATGGCGGCGTTTTTTAACTCGTCTGGGAGCTCCCATCTACCTTGGTAGATATCCGGGATCTCCCTTGACGAGCTATCCACCATATCATGAATAAGAGTGTTTAGTGATTTTATGGCTGAATTTGCTGTCTCGACCGTGGATATATGGTCAGGTATTTGGTCGAGACTTTCTGGGTTTATCGACTGGAAGTTTTCGTCTAGTTTTTTCCAGTCGATGATCTTTTTCATTTTGGATGGGAAGGCGCGGTTTTCTGGTCCTAGTTTGTAAACTACGGGTCTATGGTCGGAATCGAGCTCGTGTAGTACTGTTACGTAGCTGTAGGGCTAGGTTCCGTACCAGCGCTATGTCGAGTGTGCTCGGAACATGACCAACTACCGGAGAGAATCTAGTGGGTTCTAGTGGAGCTAGAACTGCTATATTATACCTGTCTGTCAGTTTGACTAGGTCCTGACCTCTGGCGTTTGTGAGGTGCGGGTTCCATAACGTATGTCTAACATTGTAGTCTCCTGCCAGGAACACCGAGTCACCCATACCTATGAGTGCCTCGATGTCCCCTGAACAGAGGTCTTTGTTAGCGCTGAGATATATTGATGCTAGTATGATGGGTGGATGACCCATCATACCCACCTGACACATTGACGCCTCTATATTACTTAGGGGTGGGGGGTCCAGGGGTGAGACGTGGAGGCACCTCTTATAATATATAAGTGTGGGCACACTCGCCCCGGATCTATCAAAATTATATTTTGCAATCCTATGGTTGCGATTACTAGGTTTTAGGAATGTTTCCTGTACTAGGAGAATATCTATTTGGTGATCTTTGACGAACTCTCGCACTTTATCGATTTGCCTACGTAAACCAGCCGCGTTGAAATTCGCGACCGTTAGGAAATGGGATTTTACTCTCTGGGACCTATCCATTGCGGGTTTTGAAAGTTAATTACCTTATGGTGTTCATAAGGCCGGAGTGTTGGATGATCACGTTGATTATCTCTGTTTGGGTTGAGGTGCGGAGTTTGTGAGCAAACTCCTTGACCTCTTCCGGGTCAATAGCAAAAGCCATCTCCGTGACTAGCGCTAAATCGGCATTGTAATTGGCCGATTGGGACTGTGGTACCCGACGCGGTTTGGGTCTGGGTACCGTGGTTGCCGCAGGCGAGTAGGAAAAATTGGTAATATTAATATTTTTCCTCACCATGCTGGGTGGTTTAACCCAGGCGTTGGTGGTGGGAGGTGGAGCCGGTGTCACTGATGGTGACACCGGTTTGGGTACCATAGTACCCTTGTTGAGTCGTACGGACGACTCGTACTTGGGAGCTTTTTTGTACGACGACTCGCGCATGGCCGGGCGCTAGCTGTCGGTGCGGCCGCGCAGCCGCGGCGCCTTCGGACAGCCGCGATAGTTCGCTGGGTGTCCGGACACGCCGCAGTTTACGCAGCTGGCTAGAGTGGAGGTCTGCGACTGCTGTAACTGGTTGAGCTTAGGGCGCGAACAGTCGGCGGTCGCGTGGGGCTCAAGGCACTTAACGCACCTAGGTTTGACGAAACAATTCTTTGCGGAATGTCCGTATAGTTGGCAATTGTGGCATTGCCCGGGAGTACCGCGTATTTTTGGGGCTTCGACTACTAGCCCCGAGAGTCCACATACGGTCTTAATTTCGAAGACTTTTTTGCCTTCGGGAGTGAGGTCAAGTACGACCAGAACTAGGTCGTACGGTTTTTTGGTACGCGGGTTGTACATCCGGTGCACAGCCCGCGTCGGGAGGTTTTTCGACTAAAGGTCACTGGCTACCTCGGAGATGGGAATCTCCTTAGGCACAGCCTTAATTACGACACGTAATTCGCGTTCGTCGCGTCGCGACCGTGTACGTGTGGTATTGAACTTTCCTTTTCCTAAGGAAGGAAGTGAGTTGACAGTGATTTATGGAGGTGGGAACTTTAACCCTTATGCCCTCTCCTGTAGAGCGGGCGTGGGTGTACGTGATCTTGCGCTCATGTAGCGCCTTCGA
Organism: Calephelis virginiensis; assembly: GCA_002245475.1. Taxonomy (NCBI): domain Eukaryota; kingdom Metazoa; phylum Arthropoda; class Insecta; order Lepidoptera; family Riodinidae; genus Calephelis; species Calephelis virginiensis. The sequence goes on from NJDC01001411.1 coordinate 33,464, forward strand.
GATCTCGTTCCAGGACTGCTTGTCCCGGATGATGATAGGGGGACGGAGAATCCGTCTGCGTCGTCATCCGACCCAGACGCGATGTCCGCATCCATAGGGGATGCGGAATTAGGAGTTGGAGGTGAAGGGGGGCGGTATCTCGCCGCCTGATAGGCTTGGAGAACCTCCGGATGGTGGTCCTCTAAAAAAGCCGCCAGGTCTATAGTGTCTATGTTGGACACTATAGACCGTTAAAAAAGGCGGGGAAAAAGAATCTCCCCCTGCGGGACAGGGGGGTGTGTACCTATAACCCCTACGTGTGCTGTTGCTTGTGTACCTAGTGTCACTATGTGTAATCTAAGCCAATTACCGTACCCGGAAGTCAGTTGTCAGGACGGCTGCTCTTCGGTCGTAATGTCGCAAAGGTGTAACTGTTTTATGTTGTAACGGTCACAACGGTCGTTTACAATTTGGCGCCAAATCGATAGCGCGGTCGGTGACAAGCGCGCGCTACGAATGCCGAATGCTGAATGATTGAACTTTTTCCGTTCCATTTTTTTGAATTATCTGTGCACGACGACCAAAGACAATGTAGCATATAACCAAAGACAAGTAGACGGTATCGGCGAGGGTGACCCAATCCAAAGGATGGCACGCGGTGGTACCTTACAGATACTTGGAGTTTATGAAAATGTTGATATCTAAGTGATTTTATTTTAAGTAAATAACGAGGTTTGGTATATGATTATGAGCTTATATGCTCTATTTCGATTTATATAGTTGATTTGACTTAGAAAACGATGTTTTAGAATAGGTTTTAGATTGTATTATAGCGTTTTGAGTATGTTTATTTTGCAATGATAATTTAAGTAAAATTTATGTCTAAAATATGTTCTATTGTCTAGATATATGTGTCAAATGATAAAATGTATGAAGCTAGACCGTCTTGTCGTAGTACGAAACATGTAAGTCCTGTAAATAGCTACAAAATCGGCTAAATTTAAGTCTAATAATAAAGTGTAAAATTTCTTGTGTTTCACTTACCCGAATATAATGAAATTGGGATATGTGGTTATAGGTAAAATAATAATTGTAATGTGCATACGACCGTGCCCGTAACGCTAATAAATTCGGGAGCGCTGCGCCCGCACATTTTATACTAAGCTGCGGGGGGCAGGGTAGTATAAGACAGAAATCGCGGAAATTCGCCGCCACATGAAAACCGAGCGCAGTCGCGTGCACAACTATGTATGTCAGGATAAGTCTAGACTAGAAAATAGTTTTGTAGTATGTAAGAACTTGATATTTGTACAAATTAATAAATAAATTTAATAAAATGTGGTCCCGGGGGTGAGGAATGGAATGTTCTAGAATCCCGTTCGCGAAATTGTATATATACGGGGACCGGGAATCGGGAATTCATTCGCGGTCGGTCTTCTAGGAAAGCTACAGGGAACGCTCAAGAACAGGAAAAAAACTCCTAGTTATTTCCCAAAAAATCTCTCCAAACGGCATATCATCAATTCGTAAAGCCCACGGTAATCTATCCGCCTCACTATCTAAAGTTAAAAGAAAAGTTCCGAGACATGGTGTAACCATTCAAAGAAAATGTTGCGGTATACAAAACAAAACTATAAGTAAGGTTAATATCATTAGCTCTAACGACGCCATTAACGTCAGAGAACATTCTAGAGCTAGAAATTAGAGAACTGTGACGTCATCTCATTCTACACGTTCAAACAGAACCTTATTTGCGGAGCAACTTTAGCGATGATCACAACTCATAAATAATCTAACAACTAGGTGGTAGAGTTTCGCAGCGACTCACCCGGATTGGTACCACCGCCTTACCTATCCCTGCCGCCATAACGTGTACCGGTTCGGAGGGTAAGGTAGCCGGTAAAACTCTTTGCCTTCCATTATCATAAAAAAACGAGTCCTTTGAGAAATGGTTGGCAACACTAGTAAGTAGTATGAGATCTATAGGAAACCAGACTACCCATTTTCAATTATTGTAATTGTTGTTTTTATTTTTTGCAATTTTTACATAATATGAGAATATCAGTATATGCTATAAACAAAATGTGCTATAAATTGTATTCACTACAAATATTTTTTTAGGAAAAACGTGTTATAGAAACATAGAAATTATATACTTTAAAAGTTCAAAAGTACAAACAGCAAGAATTCTGCAACTAAAGGATATTCGAGTATGCCAAAAGTAACTTATCCCTGTATCTTGTGTGCCATTACTGATTTGAATTCAGACTAATGCCTGTAGTAAGTTTTTACGTGAGTTTTGGCGCCATCGTGAATGAGGCTGATCGTAATTTTTTCATTATTATTGAATTTCGTGTTTATATTGATTGAAATTGGTTAATTTAGGTGGGAATTAAATTAATTTTGTTCAGTGAAAGTGCACAAATGAAATAATCATGAAGAAATTAGTGTATCGTCTATTTCCTTGCTGCCGTCAAATCTCACTAGATGAGCTTGAGTAACGAAGCCACCGCCTTACTCAAGACCCTGACCTGACATGACTTTGTACATAGTGACTAATGACTGTATATCGTATAAGAACTAACTAACTTGACATTGGCAAAGTAGTCGTGAAAAACCATAGCCATATTTTTAAAAAAATAGAAGAAGAACTTTTTACGTACCACAAGATTTTCCGGTCTAAAATGTATCTTCAGGTATGGATTGTTAGCTAACTTTTTGAATGTGATTCAATTCGGAACTCAAACACAATGATTTGGACTGAATTGATTTGATGCCTTATTTACATTGAACGATAACGAAGTGAATATTTTTACTCTGAATATATTTGTTCGTTTTATTTTAAAAGTAGTATATTAAAAAAATGTAATAATTATATTTATAATAAGAAGAAAAAGGACATTTAAAACTACATAAAAGGTTTATTAATTTTATAACAAAAATTTTATAATATTTTTTATTTTCCCCGTGTTGATCCGAGCTTCTTTGCAGAATAGATCATCTGCCTTCCTGCCAGGCAGCTCGTAAAAGGCGAGCGTAGGCTTACTGTCACTAACACCGTGACATATGACTAGGTGGTAGAGTTTCACAGCGACTCGCCCGGAGAGGTACCCTATTTATTCCTGCCGCCATAACGGCCAATGCTTGCCGTGGACGTGTTCCGGTTCGGAGGGTAAGGTAGCCGGTAAAATTACTTTTGCTCGAGGCCTAGCAACCCGGCCTCAGGTTGGCAATGCACCATTACCAGGTTTGGTGTCTCTAGGCGGCGGGAATTTCTTACCATCAGGAAATACGTCTGCATGTTTTCTTTCCAATATCATAAAAAAATAAGTTTGATGAAGTTGTACATGTACTCAATGAATTTTGTGTTCAGCATACATATGAAAACCTAAAAATGTTAGGTACATTTTTAGGTATTATTTATAATATCAGCAGTAATATAGGCTCTGTAAGCATCTCCAACTGATATTAGACCTTTGCAATACCTAAAGTTTCCAAGCTGTGTTCTAGCGGATTAGTTGCTGGACTTGACTGCATGAGGTTCCGGGTTCGAATTCCGGGTCGGACAACAAAAAGAAAATTAGGTTTTGCCAATTTTCTCATAAAAAATGAAGAAATGTTAGGGATCCGAAATGTGTCCGGTTGGCTTGCCACCTATCACATTGTGGGACTTAGTGTCTTCGGCTAGTTAGGATGCCCTGATCGTGCCTCTGTCTACCCCTTCGGGGATATTGGCTTCGAGATGCCTTTTTTTTACTTCTAATGTTTTGAGTATAAATTGTTAGGTCGTTGTGATTTAACTGTATGTACCTGTTTAAGTATCCAACATCACATCTAACAAACCCGATACACTAACGCCAACAAATAGTCATATCAATTACTAACACTATAACCGTTTTCCCCGTGTTGATCTGGACTCCTTTGAAGAATAGACCATCCGCCTTCCAGCCAGTTCGTAAAAGCGACCATAGGTTTACCGTCACTAACATCGTGACATCTGAATAGATGGTAGAGTCTCGCAGCGACTCGCTCGTACTGGTGCCGCCGCTTTACAAATTCCTTCCGCAATCATGTCAGTGCTTGCCGTTATCATGTTCCAGTTTGGAGGATAAGGTTAACTTACTTTTGCTAGAGGCCTTATATCCCGAACTAAGGTTGGTAACGCAACATAACCTTTGGTTTCACCAGGCTTCGTGAATTTCTTACCATCAAGAAATCCATCTGTTTGTTTGCCATATAAACCATTGTCCCTGTAGTCTAGCTGTCCAGCGTCGGACTTGACTGCTTCAGTTTCCGGGTTCGATCCCCGGGTAGGGTACCAAAAAATCTTAGGAAGTGTTTATTTTCAATCTCCTAACAAAAATAACGTTGCCCGAGACTGGATATGTGCTCGGTTGGCGATAGGGTTGCCACCTATCACACTGTGGGAGTTGGTGTCTTTAGCAAGTCGTGGGTGCCTCTGCCTACCTCCTCGGGGATATCAGCATAAAAACACATCAAAAAACCATAAACTACCACCATTTTCAAACCTAGCCAGTCAGAATAAGAAACGGCAAAACAAACTCCTTGGTAACCAAGACTATCCTTTTTACCTTATTTCCAAACATAGGCAATCAGCTGATGAAACAAAATTTTCAGCAACCATGGTAATTTCTTAGATTTTAAAAAAAATAATTATATCGTCAATTAATTGCTTTTGCAAGAAAATTATTTACATTATAAGACATTTTATCTAACATCCGGTCAAATAGTTTTTTCAAAATTTTATTACCAGTTCATCGTTTGATTTTGACAAATATTTTTGAAGTTATATTTCTTTTGGCGCGATTGGGAAAAATGATGAGAGTGAATTTTTACGATGCGCGCGCATACCGACATATAAATGTGACAGTCTGTCACATTTACAGACACACATTTTAGTTGCTACGGACAAAAAAAGGCAACAACCTGAATTTAGTTGCGAACCTTTTTATTTTTTATTGCGTCCGAACCGTTAGAGTTAGAAAGTTGCTTCTTCAGAAGTTATTGATCAGTTACACAAAATTCCTTTAATTTTTAAGAAAAAAATCCATAATGGCGTCCACCATAAAAATTTAAAAAGGCTGTAGATTTTTAACGGTTTGAGATAGAGATTTTCTTCCATAGTAAATATTGCTCTGTGTTACCAGGGCTTTTTGGATTTTTTACTTTTTCCAAGATGGTGGCCTTTTTTTTATTTTTAAAATTTTTGAAAGTTTCGGGTCAAGTCGCCAAACATGACTTTTAAGAGGTAATCGGGGCGGGGATTTCGAATTTTTTTTAAATTTTCAAATCCAAGATGGCGACCGGAAGTTATATGACCTCTAAATACACTCGAATAAGTTCCTACAAGCGAGAAAAGACTTCACCACTATTAATTTAACTTGGTGCTATTTTTAAGATTTAATATGAATATGCACGCGATATGAGTAGTTTGAATGAGTTTGAACTTGAATAAGTCCCTTCAAGCGAGAAAAGTCTCAGTCCCTTACTTTACTTGGGGGCATTTTGCAAAATTCTATATGGAGAATGCACCTATGGGAAACACAGTTTGAGTGTCGACTTCAATGTGTAAAGGGTGTTGTCAGAAACACCGCGAGAAGTATAACTTCTTACGTGCGTACACACACTCTTTTTTTTATACAAATTGACATGCAGTCAAAATATATAAACAAGGTAAAGGTAAAAATTTAAAAAATAAAAAATTGTATTTAGCAAAAATGTATCTAATTACCGCTACATCGTATTGTAAACGGAGTAAACACATATATGATATTTATTAGGCAAACAAAGATGCGTTCAAGCCTGCCACTTCAATTCTCTAATTCTTCTAAAAACATACGAAAACCGGATAAAAAAAGACGGGTTGGACTCCGGGAGTGCCGCCAGAAGTGAAAACTTGAATATTAAAGTTGTGCATTTTTGATGTTTTGGAATGGTTAGGGAATAATTTTGCACGAATTGCTTTAATTTTTAGTATGAAAGTACTTTCATTAATGCAAAAATATTATTTTCAAATCAATAACCTGCGTTTGACTTGATAAAAACTTGCTAACGTAAGACCACGTGATGGCTAGTAGTGTCGTCATATTATCTGTACATCGAACATTGCTCGTCTACACATAAATCTAATTTTCAAGCTGAAATAAATAGAGCAATGTCTGTTGATATTATCCGTATCTGCTATCTGTGAGAATGTAAAGATAGGTATATTGCGGCGTATTATCCATTACGCATCCTATACTCTTCGGAAATATCTAAGCAATACAAAAACAGCAATGAATCTACGTTTTATTTTAGATTTCGCGTCTTATTCGCGCATTCGCAGTGCGCCATCTGACGTTTTTTTTTTTTGAATGACTAACTTGTTGCTAATCTTGCGATTTTTTGCAACTTCACCGAACTTTATCTGACGTTCTGAAGCGAGTTTAGATGTTTCAACCCATTCAAAAAAAAATACGGAATGCCGCTAAAGAAGTTTTCACTTCGAAAATGAATTACTACAAAAATCAATGTTTTAAATCCAATTTCTTTATTAGAATCCACCTAGACCAAGGCAAGCTTGCAATATTACAAAAGATATATTATGGCATACGCGGCTAAATCACACAAAACAATTATTTTAAAATCTGAAAAAAAAATTATGAAGTCGTAAGCAGCAAATAACAAAATAGGATTTCAACTCAGTCCAAAAAGATACAAATAATAACCCAAGATCTCAAGTAACAAATAACATGGCGGTAAAGTTGAGTAAATAGTGTATTAT